>JASDQU010428495.1:0-10053 GCA_032191745.1 Picea mariana
AATACAAGGATAGAGCCTACCTATATATATGCCCTTTATGGTTTTATGAAGAGTCGTGACTTTTAGTCACGACCTTTTATTACATTAATGTTTAATTTTACTTTTATTTATTATTTTAATGTATATATATTATATTATTTATTTATTGTGAAATAATGTAACATGTCATTTCTCCCTATAATGCAATGGTCAGACTTGTGCTTGCAAGTGTTTTGAACGATTTCAATTTGGATAAAATATAACCATTCGATTTGCATTAATGAGATTTAGTCCTAACCCTCCAACATGAGTAGAAATAAGGAAGACATGCTTGTTTGGGCTTCTATTTTAAGACATGAGAGATTTTATGCACTACAGATTTTAGCCCATAATCTAGCTTGTCTTAAAATCATCATCATTGAGGTTGACTAGATGGCACACTTGGGTTTGGGCTCATTTTGCAAGTTTTGAAACACCGTCCCTCTATTTGTTTGTAGCCAAGAACCACTCTTGTTATAAATACAATAATTGCACCAAATGTAGTCACATTGTTGGGTTGTTTTCGATCCATGCTTGTGTGTGTCCCATCCTTCTTAACGTTGGGGAGTTTAAACCCGGGGTTCATCTAGAGTTGTCCAACAAAAACCCCAAAGCATCAGCATATCAATCCTTGGCCAAGGCCGAGGAAGGTCTCACCCGAGATGTATAGAGGATCACAAAGACAATAATGTATTGTGACAGGGATGAAGGCTAAACACGTGGAAAGTCACTAGGATTGGCATACATGCAACTCATATCCGATAAACTATTAGAACTAAGAATTAAAACAATACACACATATTCAACTCATACATAACAAACACAGAATGGATCATAATTGTCATATCTTTATTACTGGAAGCATTCCATCACATCAAAGATATATATTGTGTGGGACAGATACATATGACAACCATATAACTTCATATATTTGCTATATAAAGCCTGAGAGTTACAACATGTTGTGCAATGCGACCTTGCTAAAACCTTAGACATATAATAGACACAGAATTATATTCAAATCATTACAACAAGCTCAGAGTGATCTTGATACTGAAGACTCAATGAACCTCTTGTTCTCAATGTCCAACTAGTCTCACCGACTAGTTAGCTAGCTCAACTTATGATGTTAGAGATTCCTTTTATAAATTTCTCTGATGGGGAGCATTGTCTCTTTCTGCTATGCTCCACTCGTCTGTTTGATAAAACTATCTCTCACACTTCTGGTGTTTGTCGGCACTCCACGTAGACTTCCTATATCAAGGGAAATCTTAGTTGCTTGGCCAACTCATCCTCTAGTCATCCCACGTTGTTGTATGTTGTTGGCAGTAATCATTCAGGGAGATTTCTCGATTATTCCTTTCTTGATTCCGACAGACATCTTCTTGGTTTCGAGCGCAACTGAAAAAACTTGGACTGACACATACTTAGTAGTCCTTAAGCTTGGTGTGCAACTGACAACACTCGATTCGATTGGCACTCTATGTCACTACTTGCACATTTCCTTAGGTGCACACAAAATTATGGAATAAATGCGCACAACTTCATTTGTGTGAGTGCGCAAAAGCTAACTCAAAACTTTGGGTGCCATCAGGCTCCCACCACTATTATTTGGCTCGTCCTCAATCCAACTACTGAAAGTTATGAAGGCGTACAATTGGAGTAAGAGCAAATCATCATTCAGAAAAACAATTCATGTTGATGGTCGGTCCTAAGTAAGAGCAAATCATCAATGAAGGTTGTAATTGCAACTCGACTCGGGTCCATGAATGAATTACGTAGACCACATGGTGAAAGATGGAGTTGGAGTGTATGTGGCCAGATGCTCCCTATGGAACCTTCGTCGGTGTCTGTGGAGGGGAATAAAAGATTTATTTAAGGTCCACCATCAAACACTGAGCACTGAATAGAATTAGGGCGTCGTCCAGAGAGAGTATCATTCTCTTCTTATCTTATGATTCTACAACAGACAGACCGAGATATTAGCCCTGGCCGTTCTACTAGAGGAGGGACATGGATCTGTGGCAAGAGGTGAGAGAAGGGGGTGCGACAGTGGGTGTGTAAATATACACAAACCCTAGAGTTGTTGGTGGAGGAGTTGGATCTATGGTAAGAGTTGAAAGAAGGGGGGGCAATAATGGGTGTGTAAATATACATAAGCCCCAAAGTTGTTCGTGGAGGAGGTGGATCTATGACAAAATAGGAGGCCCCTTTGTATCAATAAAGGGGATGATACATGCTATGGGTTCGACATAGGGGCCTTCCCTATCAACAAAAACGAAGAAGCATGATTACACTTACCAGTGGGGAAGTGGGAAATTCAATAGAGTAGAGGTTATGGAAAACAATTGTGGATACAGTGTTAAGATGTGGAGAAACCGTATTGTGGAAGTGGGAGGGTATTGGTTAGGCAGGGAAGCACATGTCTCGGGATGTCTGGGAAATTGGGCCATGATACAAGAGAAGAATGAGAAGAACATGAACTCATAGCAGGGAATGGGGGGAAGTAGAAACTATGGCTGATGGGAAACATAGATTGGGAGTGAGATGTGAAGAATTTCTCTAAGGAGTTTAGGGGAGATCATGAACTTATATCGTGGAGGTAGGGGAGGGAAGGGGGTTAGCGAGACAAGTCCGTTGGAGGTGATGAAGTAAAGACTACTTAGAATATGGCAGTGGAATTGTTCAACTAGAGAATTTCCCAATGTTGATTTGTCATCTTGAGGATATGCCTAGATGAATGACGCATCGTAACATACTTTGTACCCACATTTTGTGGAATTTGATGGAAGTAGATTGCCTTACCCTTTCAATGACCGGATCCACTGGGAAATCCTTCCAAGACTCACGTGAATTGGTTGTCAGAGCCCAGACATTGTACTCGTGTTATAGGGTCGACCATGCTTACATATTCCGGTGATGCAAGAAGATTGTCCAACGATCCTATACGCATGTGTGAATGAAGATAGATAATGGTTGGTGAGTAGGCTCAGAAGGTTGAACTTCTCGCTGAGTGTTGAAATTGATGGTTGCATTGAATATGGAATCGGTTCAATCGTCCTCCTGTTAGTGGACTGGCTAATGCTATATTACCAACAATGCTTGGAAATGTATGGCATATTGATCAATATGATCCGTTGACCATTGTTGAAACCTATTGTTGCCATTAGTTTGTTTTGTAACAATATTGTGGAGTTAGTTGCACATACACGAGTCTTATTTGTTGGGGGCGCCAAACATGTTTTATGTGCACCATGACTTGATTCGACCTTTTAGGTTAGTTGATTGTAGTGGCCCCTAATGGGTCACAACGTGGCCCCATGCTTATTCATTCGAGCAACTTCTGCCCCAGGGGCTCAGCATCAGGCCCATCCAGTTCTTGTAGTATCCATTAATGCAAGAGCTCATCAATGCATCTCATCTGTTGGCTCCATGGGATTGGGGGGAAATAATGGCCTTTATCTTAATGCTTATGTGAGGCTTATGAATTGGGAAGTTGTTTTTGGAGTAGGTGCAGGTGGTTTCCATGTTAGTTCACCAAATTGAGATGGGTGGTATAGGGGGCGGGTCTGGGCATGCACATCTAAGGTTTAAATATTTATGCTCGCCCTGGGTTGTTTCTTGGCTAACCATCCTCTTATGCAAAGACAGGTGATGTGAGGGACAATTTTGCTAGTTCTGAATCTTTCACACATATATGCTTCTATGGTTACCCATTCTCGATAAGGCCGGTGGTTTGCATCCCACCATCACACAGGAATCCCTATCAATACTGAGTCCAGTGCACGAGGCATTTGGTACTCGGGAATGCGTTGTATACATGCAATCAATGTGTCTGTTAGTGTCCTATAAAGATAGGAGATTTGATGATTCAGATTATTCATGGGTTTCGTGATGAAATTCCTGGCTCGCTGGCCTGATTATCTCCTGAAATAAATTTTCCAATTTTATGTCATTAGGTGATAGGATGGTCATTAGATGAAGTTTCTTTGAATTTTAAGTGAAAAAGTCTTTAAATTGAATTTTAGACTTGTCTTTTCAAAAAAGTAATGAGTCTGTACTTTTATTAGAAAAAATCCAAAATTTCACTTTCGGTAGCTAAGGGCCATTTTTCAAAACATTCTAAGTTGCCAAAAGCTGTCGCTTTCGGCAGCAAAAACAGCATGTGCGAGGCACTCTAAGCTGTCGAATGCATAATTTCTCCAACGGTTGGCTTGTCCCATTGGACTCTCAAATCGTTGGTAGTACACACGCCATCATCATCTCAAGTGTTGTCGAAAAGGACTAAGGGAGATCAGATTGTGATCTGGGTGATCCATGTTTGGTCATAATGATTTTTTATAGTGTTTGTTTAACCGTAAACCTATCAAATATAAGACTCTCGCCATTATTCCTGATCTGCCATGATCCAATATCCTTAGCCACTCTTTCTTTCACTTAACTGATCATGTGGCCCACTTTTTACGCTCCTGATCAAATATTGAATTACCATCGTGATTTGAAACCCTTTATTTTCCAAATGTATTTCAAAAGCCAGTCTTCCATTGAAATATCTCCCTCATATCCCACATTTTCTTTTGTTGAGCCTTAATTCACCCTCCATAAGCGCTTTTTGTCTCCCCAAGCCCAATTCCATTGTATTGCAGGTGTTTACATTTGTTTTGCAGATGAAGAAGGGAGGAGCTCTGCTCAGAAAGGAGCTCAATGACATAACATATATGGAATCTCACCCCGAGATTTTCCAGATGTTCAGAGATGTTGGTTGCTACAGATACTGTGAAAAACTACAAGGTTTTCATCAAGGAGTGGCTGAGGCATTTACATTAACCTTTGATGGAGCCAAGGCCAGAGTGGGAACAATTGAGTTACAGGTTAATGAAGCCATTTTTGCAGCAGCAACAGAGATGCCTAGGACTGGTGAAAGATGGTTTAAATCAACCATTACTAAAGATATCGAGTTAAGGTCTTATCACAAGCCTGAACACAAATGTATTGTTTGGAGGAAAGATATCCCTAGATCCTACTTGGAGTAAAAGTGGCAACACTTGCTCAAAGCAATCCAGGTATATAATACATGTGAAGACAGATATGGTAGAGTAATGTTCTACCATTTCAAGCTCATGAACCATTTCACAGGTAGGTGTCCTTTGAATATGCCCTTCTACCTTCATAGAAGTTTGACAAAAATGACACACCAATTCCATGCCAAACCTAGCAAGGTGCAGGGTAGGATTTGTCATCATAGCCTTATCAAACTCATAGTGCTTGAAGAATTGCAAAGGAGGGATAAGAATTGGGAGCATCTTCTTTTCTGGGGTGAATTTGAACCCCAACCCAAGGACAAAAGGAAAACTTTATCCACTAAGTCTTCAACACAACAGAGTAGTAAAAGGAAAAGAAGAGCCATTTCCCCAGTAATTGAAAAAGAGCCAACCTCTTCTTCTAAGTCCAAGAGAGCCAAAAAGATGCTTGATTTCAGCCAAGCTACAGAAGGGCAAACTAGTGCCTCTGGTAAAAATGTTTTGAATCTGCCTTATACATATTCAGAGGAGGAGGTAGAGCTTATAGAAGAAGAGATGCCTGAGCAAGCATCTCCTGAAGAAACAACACCTAGAGTCTAAAGTTTTGAGCATGAAGCCCTTGATCTTCAAACTCCTGAAGAAGCACATTTCTCATTTGAAGCTCAAGATCTGGAGGTCCTTGAAGCATCAATAAGAAAACACAGTAAGGTCAGCCAATCATCAAAGATTGAAAGGCTTGAAGAAGAGATATCAGAGATGAAGTTACTTGAGATGGTCATTAAATCCCAAAACCAGACTATAAGCAACACATCAGATGAGGTAAGAGATTGCTTTGAAACGTTAGCTAGAATGCATGTAAAGGAACATAAGAGGAATAAGAAATTGCTCAAGGAGAATCTTAGGTTGCTTAAAATGGTTAGATGTTTAAAGACCAAACTAAGGCTTAAAAATCCTAAGCCTATAGCTCATCCTGGCCTTGAGAATCTAGCAGAGGCTGCAAAGAACTTGAATGAGTAACCTCAAAGTTCCAAAGACTAAAGGAGATTCAATTTTGAAATTTTGATGAAGATTTTCAAAGCCTGCGATTTCGGTAGCTTATTTGTTTTCCTCAAGGCGTTGTTAACTGCCGAAAGCTTTGATTTCGACAGTAATCCTACTCTGTTTTATACCTGTAAGTCACCGAAAACGAAGAAACTGGCAGAATGCTCATCTTTTTGTTCGGATCGAAGATTTTTGTTTCTAGATCATTTGGAAGAGGTTCCAAATAAAAGATAAAGATTAAAGCGATATAGATCATCATCCTTTTCCAGTTTTTGAGGCAGATGTTAAGGCAAGAAGGTTAAGTGGCTTTTCAATTTTTGGTCAAAAATTGCTTATTTGTCAAAGTTGGATTTCAAAGTGCCTTGTCATCACTTTGAAAATTATTAAAGATGTCAGATATTGCTGAAGCTGTAGAAGATTATTGAAGATTAAGTTGTTAAAAGTTTGACCCTTAAATTAGGACTTGATCCTACATATCATACTAGTTTTGATTTTATTCTATTTTAAGTAATTCAGATCCATTTTTATAGGATCTTGAACTGTTATGTAAAGGCTATAAAGTCTATGACTCTTAAAAAAGGATGGTTGGACTTGGGATGACCAAAAATGTAAAAATGCTCACAAGCTTTAAGTAACTGAAATGAATGAATACAAAGACTTTATTTCCAGATTCTTGTGTCATTTTTCTGTGGTTAAGTGTTTTTGATGTAAATTGTTATTCCCTTGTTTCTCATATTGCTTTTCTGTTCTCATTGCTTATAATAAGAGTATGCTCAGGATTTTTCATGGACACCCTGATCTGGCTTAAAAAAAACGTTTATGTTTTCTTCTGAAGATTGAATGCAGAATTTGGATAAGCTCTGCTCAGCATTTGAAACGACCCCTAATCTTTTCCTCTCCCCATCTCATAAATTATAAGGATCCATCAATGTGACTGTCTTGCCTGGTTATATATGTTTCTGTTATTTATTCATCAAAGCATCTTTAATCTTTGACTCCATTTTTCCCAATGGTCCTTCTTTATGTCTCAACCAAACCAATTTTAAATATCCATAAACAAACCCATGTTCTGCATAACTAGCCTAATATCCTATTCCCAAACAAATCTAAATTTGACAGAGAGATCCCTCTCTGAGTCTTGGAGGGCTAGATCCTTGACTCAAAGCGGTTTGTGGTTACCCCTGTCAATTTCCTCCTCGACCTGGGAAATTACAGGGTGATAACAATGTCCATCGACTCCGACCCATCATACTGATAGGATCCAAATTCTTTCACATGCTCTTCTGCAAAGGTATGCACACACCTCCTTATTGAGACTTCATATAGCTTATTTTCCACCCATCCATGACATCCTCAGAGTCTGTGTCATAAGACTTGACACTCCTCCAACTTAATTCACCATTTGGGATGGGGTTAATGTAGTCCTCCCTGCGCCCTGTGATTTTGTAAATACTTTCAATGACCGAACTTTGCGCATCCTCATCCATAGGCTCATTTTAATGGTTGCCCTCATATGGATCTAGTGGTGTGGCCACGCGTAGGGTGTCAGTTTGAAATGACATATGTCTCTTCTTAAAAATTAACACTGCATTATTGTCATAGGCCCAGTCGATACCCTGTAATGCAAGATATGGATCAGACTCATCCATGATCTCGACGACTTCAAAGTCAGCCTTTGTTTTCACTCCCTCTATGTTTACTTCCACTTTCTCTAGCCGATCTATGGGGTAGATCTTGTATTGATTGGCCAATCAGAGTTGGATGGGTGACCAATCCAACTTAAGCTTACCCATCACCTCCCAAGATTTCTTCGTTAAAATGTTCACTTCGGATCCCAGATCCAACATGACTCCATCCATTTCGTACCCACCAAGCTCTGTTGTCATCTTAAATTCTTGGCATGTCCATTATTGCTTGTTGACATGATATACATCCCTTTCTAGCAGCGCAACAGATATGGTGGTCTCCTCTCTTTGTTCTTTCATGCAAGTAGCTAACATCTGGGTCAAATTACTTGCAACTTTTGGTTCTTTAAGCAATTGCAAACAACAATGTAAGAAAGGATTTACTCGATCTTCAACATCTTCCATGTGACCTGAGTCGCACAAGGCTTCTGCATGTGTTGTGCGTTGCAACTCCTTCTGGTGTTGTTCTTCGTATTTTTTTTGTTCAGTGCATTGCATCTCAGTCTGTTTGTGAGCTTCCTCTATTGATCATTGGGTCACGTATTGTATTTCATTGCTCATGCAAGCCTCCTCCAAAGATCTTTGCATCATGCGCTGAAATTCCTCATGCGCGTGAGCTTCATCCAGTGACCTCTGTGTTGCCAGTTCTACCTCTTCACGGATTTTGGTTTCTTCCAGCAACCTTTTGTGTCACCCTCTGCACTTCTTCCCATATTTGATCCTCTTCAAGAGACCTTTGAGTCACGTGTTGTAACTCCTCGTACACCCTTTCTTCTTCGAGTACTCTCTACGCATCGCACAGAAACTGCTTTTGCTTAGCAACATCAAAATTTGGAGGGGGCTCATGTGCCTTTCTGATCTTTCCATCCGAGCTTTTACTCGAACCTTCACCATGCTCAAAGTTTTCCCCTGTCTTTGCCCCTTCACGGGCTAATACCCAGACGTTAGCCTCTTAGTTCTTCTTCTTGTTCTTGCACAGCTTAGCATGCACCATGTTACAATTGGTCTTCTTGTCCTCCCATTTTGATCCAGGTGGATATTGGTGGCCACCCACCATTTCCAAATGGCTCAAAACAGTTTTCTGGCCATTTTGGCAATTTACTATTTTAAACAGGTTTTAACTTCCGGGGCCATTTTGAGGGTCCAAATGAAGGTTTTTTGAGATCAAGGTTCTCATTGATAGCCAAAGGCATGATTGAGCCCCCAAAATGAATCTCCTCGACAATACCTTTCCAACGAACTATCACACGCCTTAAACGGAGATCGTATGCAAAAGTTACAACCCCGAGAAGTTGATGCACCAACTTACCCAAACGGGGCCCACATGAATTTTGGCGCTTCATCTCCTAGGGTTAGGTTTTTGGATTTCTAGGACTTTTGGCATTCCCGATTATTGAAAAAAGGCCTCCAGAGCCTCATTGTAACCATCTTCTTGCGAATGCGAGTAGCCGTCACATCTCTTCTTAGAGATAAGCTACCACCATTCTAGCGAGTCTTTCACTCTGTATTTTTACAGTCTTCGTACATTTCTCTGATTAATAGAAATCGTGTATTACTGTATATATGTGTTTATGGTTGCGTCTCTGATACATTTATGTTATATTATTGAATATCTGCAATATCTCTGTACATTTCTTTATTATATCTCCGTTCTCATTTCGTGTCGAAAATAATCCGGATCAGTGGTATCAGAGCAGGCTGCTCTTGATCGTTTTTTCAGTGCATGTCCCCGACGAGGTCCGAGTATAACAAGTTGGNCTCTGTATTTTACAGTCTCTGTACATCTCTTTCATTAATAGAAATCGTGTATTACTGTATATCTTTGTTTATGTTTGCATATCTGATACATTTCTGTTATATTATTGAATATTTGCGATATCTCTGTGCATTTATTTATTATATCTCCGCTCTCATTTCGTGCCAAAAATAATCCGGATCAGTGGTATCAGAGCAGGCTGCTCTTGATCGCTTTTCAGTGCATGTCCCCGACAAGGTCCGAGTATATCAATTTGGGTCTCGAGCTTGTCTCTCTCAAGGACAATCTCTCTTGCACACCCAAGAAACCCTCAATGGCGGAAGAAAATAAAAATGATGGAGCAGGCGATCCTATCAGTCTGTTGCTTGAGCAAGCTCTCACGCGACAGAGGGACGAAATGATGGAGAATTTTTCCCACATCCTTCAATGCCTGCTGATAGCATCAGGCGCATCTTCATCAAGTGACCACTTTGGAGGCACCTCGCCTTTCAAGGTATAGGTTAATTTTGATATTCTCGTATTTGAAATTCAA
>JASDQU010428513.1:0-10027 GCA_032191745.1 Picea mariana
CCATGAGGATCCATGTGACATGCCACATACCACTGGAAACAACATGATGTATACTATCCATTCATGGGTGTTGCATATGCATGTGCATTTTCCTTCATGTCCAAATACCTTTATCAATCTTGCGGTCCAAAACCCATGACTAGGGTTGACATCAATGACAACAATCAATCTTCAAACATTTCTTCCATGGGTGCCTCTAATGTTTCGAGTCACTGAAGGTTTTTCCTTCAACTGGGAAAAGATGCTATCCAACAGCCTGACCAATCAGGTCACAGAGTATCGAGCGCAGAAAGAAAGCGGAAAAATTGCCTCATTTTTTATGTCTGCATACATTATGGACGTCGTTTGTTTTTTGACACCATTTCCCTTAATGAGATGGAGTTGGACTCTAGAAGAAGATGAGCCCATACATTTCTATCATTCAAAATTATGGGAAAACAAAGAGACAGATTTTGTATACAAAATCTTCAACTGGGTGATGGTGCCTCTGCATGTCACTATTTCCGGTCACCCGCCACCTAGGATCTCTGACACTATAGTAACAAATCTAAGAACAATAGCTGACTGGTATGTAGAAGCTGAATTTTCATATCTCAGAGTTTTTGGGGCTTTTGTTCTCCCGCATGCATTGCCATTGTTCATTCCCAACAAGCTGGCTTGTCGTGAGGTTGCCAGACAAACAGTAATCGGTGGTATAAGCAAGGAGCTTAAGGGATACTCAAAGAAGGTGTGGACACCTTTTCCTGTCCATTTAAATTCATATTCTTTATTAGATTTCGGGCATGCCAAAGCTGAGGCAGCAGCCCTGGAAAACCTAAATTTGGTCCTCATTGAATACAAGAAGCATGATCCGCAAAGGGTCGTGAGCAATCATTTGGCCGGTTGCGGGCTCAAGAGATTTGAGCATGAGAATTCACCCTCAGATGACATTTTCTGAGGCACGAGGTCCTATGCCAAGATTCTAGATCAGATACAAACCTTGGCACCCAAGGAAAGAGTTGATGTTCTGAAGTTCCAAGAACATCGACGCAGTTGTCTTCCCACAGTGTTGCGGGGTGAGAGTCTGATTACGGTGGAGGTGAAACAAAGAGATGTCGAAGGCTCTAAGGATGCGACTCTCGATCAAGAAAAACACCAGGATGAGGGAGAGAAAACTAAGAGTCCGAAAGAAGAGATAAAGACTCCCGACCCGTCGAAGAAGTAGAGTCTGGTTACTACTCTAGGAAAATCAGTGAAGCAAATCGGAGAACCTATCACATCAGTTACTCCCTTGGAGTCAACTCAGGGAAATATTGATGCAAGATGGATCTTCAATGAAGAGTTGAGGCCTATAAGGGTATAAGAACTCCCTTCGAATGATTTTTTCTTCGATAAGAAGAGAAAGGCAGTGGTAAAGAGGGAATTCTATCTGGAAGGAGAGTCAACGGTCAAGAAATACAAAGTTATAACTGATGGAAAAGACAAGAGGAATGAACAATTCATGACTGAAATAGCAGGGACATTAGGAGCATATGCCATGGCGAATCAATTTTCAGTCGGGGTCTTAAAAAAACTAGATGAAATGAAAGAATTGCCTCATCAAGACCCTGGAAGCTAGACTAGCCACAACAATGGAGACTGCCAAAGACCAGGCGAGTATAGGTATGGAGCAAGCAAGGTTGGCCGATAAAAATGAGATAGAGATGCTCAAGACTAAGCTCGAACAAGCACAGTAGGTGGCTCAGGATGGTCAGATGCAAGCAAGCCAGCAAAAGGATTTTATCCAATAGATGCAGGCTAGGATCGAAATCATCGAAAGAAAAGTAATAGATATCGAGATGTTTCAGTCCCAAGCGATAGAGATTCAGAGCAGAGTCTCTGCAGCCCAATGAAATTTACTCGGCAAGGTAGAAGATATTCAGGACAACTGCTTGTTGGTTAATTAAGTTTTGGAGAATTTAAGTGCTAGAGAAAGGGAAGTTGGAGCAGCACGGGTCACCTTCCAAGAGGCCGTGATAGCCACGAACAACAGGGATTTGGGAAGTACTCCTAGGTTCACCATTTTGGAGCAGACCAGAGGAAACATTCTATTAAAAGAATGGGAGCACAGCATCATGGCAGGCAAGCTACAAGCCAAAAGGGTAATGAATTCCTTAGAAGAGGCCTTTAGTTCTATAGATGGCAATCTGCTAGGCATTGATAGCAGAGGTAATGTTGAGGTATTGATTCAGATGAATATGGAAAAAATCTCACTTGAATTGAACGAAAAAGAGGAAAGATATTTGACTGAGATCTCCCAAGTGACTATGGCAGACATAGTCCAAATAGACAAATGAATGATTAAACCAAGCGCGCAATTATGTGCTATCGACATCATAGACTGAAATATGGAAGACAGACTGTCGCAATTGGCCCGAGATTGTTACTCTTTTGAGGCCAACTGTCATGCAGAACCGTCAAGGTTGATATCTCATCTGGTTGAAAGATGTGTCACCTGTACCGAATACACGCGAGGACAAACTTCTGGTACCAAGTGAAGACAGAGAAGAAGAAATGTAGCAATTTCTCTCCTCCCTATCATAACTGAAATTTTTGTAATGGTTGAGATTTCATCTTATTGTAAAACTGTATAAATATACCATAGAAAAAAAGAAACGGGTTGGACCTTTTTGTGTCGATTGTAACAGAGTTTTACATTTTGAGAGTTAATACAAAGAAAATCTAAAGATTCTCAATTTCGTCACGACTGTGTTATGAGTTTGTTTTCTTGTATCTCATATTTCATTTCATTTCATATTCATAACTGATGAATGCTTCGTTATAATTTAGTACGACCACTACTATAGCGAATAAATTTTGGTTTTCTATAATTTTTTACTGTTTTTCCTTTGTACCAACTATCAGCAGGTGTAAGTCCAGTCAACACTTTCATAATTCTATATATATTTTATGCTTCATCGGGTTATTTCCTTACAGTTTTCTTCTTCTGTTTATACATGATATTCTCCCTTGATAGGAGCCTTATTCGATAGACAGCTGAATGTTTTTCTTCCACCCCATACCTTTTATTCATATATAACTCAGTTACGGGAAAGAGCCTTTGATTTGCACCCTGTTTTATTTATGAACCGTAAATTCTCTTTTATACGACCAAATTGAGACAACACTTAATTCCTCTCATAAGTTTTTCTTATTTTAGTGTTCCTCCATGACTATCCCTGTACCAACACACCCTAATATCGAACCCAGATTATCAAATCAAACGCACATTGCCTTAAACCTTTTCGATACTATTCTTAAAACAGCTACTACCTGGGTTGAACTCAAACATTCATGGGCAACGATTGAACATGATATAACCATTCAGGAACAGTTGGAAGATAGACAATGCCAATGTAGAAATCTTCCCTAGTTTCCTTTGCCGAAGGTTGATGTTTCTCTCTTCTCCACCCTTTACTCACTTTCATATGCCTAGACACTGTACTTCTAAGCCTTAAGTACAGACTCTAGAAAAACACTCGACAGTGTTGTTGGTACACTCGAATTCTAGTCTACAAGACAAGAAATGGCGTTTACCTTTTTGATCGATGAGGATGCACCCTGCTCCAAAACCCTCTTGTGACTTGGATCCATCAAAATAGAGGGTACAAATTTGTGAGCAATGATATCTATCCCAATCAGTGTTCTTCTCTTTGATCTTTTCTTCCGGAAGACCTAACACTAGGTTTTGACAAAAGAGAGAATCTTCCATTGGCATCAGAAATTCTTCTTGAAAGGTCATTTCCGAGTTCTGAGTAAAAGAAACATCAGACATGAGAGGAGCAAAATTTCCAAAGTGATAATAACAAGAATAGTTTGCTAGTATGATAAAATCGGTAAAGGTTTGTTCATTTGGGGTTTCCAGGTCAGTGACCATATGTTTCAGGTATCTTTCCCTATCAATTTTGATCATGTTCTTGTATCCCTTTAGCGGTAGCCAAAGGTTTTCCCAGTCTTTGCTAAAGTATCCATTTAGTTTTTCAGACCAATCTTGGCTCAATAATAACCCATATTCCTCAGGGATATCCACCACAATCATGTTAATCACTTGCACAAAATTAGGATGAGTAGCTATCCTGATCATCACCTCTTTGAGTTCCCCCATGACCTTGACCTAGGTCTTGTCTAGTTGTATGACATGCTTATCACTTTTTAGAGGGACAACACCTAATTTGTTACAAATAGCCAAGGGAATGACATTAGAAGATGCCCCAAAGTGTACCAGACAATTGTGGAGATTCATGTTGAAGACTTTGAACGTTAAAAGGAAAGGTGGTACAAAAGGCCTCTCCTTCCTGCCTTCTAAGTAGGTGTTTATCTTTGGTTTTCTTTCCAAATCTATAGGGGGAAGATTCTTCTCCTGACCATCACCGGTGGTTGGGTTTTTTACCGAACTTATAACTTGCAACATAAGGTCTTTATGCTGAGGGATTCTACATATGTCCATAACTGATACATTAGCTTTCAGCTTCTTCAAATCTTCTACTACATTGTAATCTAATTTAGGAGAATCATGAGTATGGATACTTATGGGTTTGTTACCAGGAGAGAAAGGTATTCTCAGGTGATCAAGAGTTAATTTACTTTGTGAGGCACGGGTGGCATTGATATCTTTTGGGTCGGGTTGACCCTTACTACGTGTCTGTATCGTCGATATCTCTGCGGGTGGTCCCTGAGATTTAAACAGATCATCCAAAGATGCGATCATGTTGGGATCCCATATCAACATGGTCGTATCTTGTGGTGGGTCTGCCTCTTCCTAATCAACAATATTAAAGGCTAAACTATTGGATGGTTCGGTCAAAGAGATTTCGTCTAGAAAATGATTGGCCATTAAATTCATGGTGTGGACCCACTGAGGACATTCCCTTTCCGATTGGTTCTCTTGGTGGTAAGTACAGAAAGAATCAGACGCGAAATTCCCTAGATCAATGTTTAGGTTGGCTAGGGGAGGTTCAATTGATTCGAAGGGCTGGTTTCTTTTAAAGAAAGGTGTTATCACTGAAATTCTGTCCGCAAATGGTTACAGGAATCGAGCATCTTCAAACAGCTATTAGTTCACCCATGGACCAAAATTACCAAAAAATCATTTCCAAAAGGTCCAAAACTATCCAACGAGTTATAAAATCAAGATGCACTATGACTATACAGGGCGCACGCGTACATTCACCATCAAGAAATGCAGAAAAAGTGCACATGTGCATGATGCGCAACTGTGGACACTAAAAGTCGCGCACACCTGATAACGATGTATTTATGATGTTGGTTGGCCTCTCACCCACTTCTGGTTCAGCTTCCAAGTCGATTTGACATCCAAATCTCGGATGGGTCCGATTGGGTGGTTGGTCAAAGACCTAAAGGTGCCCTAAACAACCCCTTTTCACACTAAAAGTTGGTTGCACAATACCTCAAAGTGGTGCTATAAAACAAGGCCATGGATGCACTACATCTTCAAGGAATTCATTTGCAAGGTTATGTTGCTGCTATTCTCTTGGGGAAACCTCTTTTCTCATCAAGAGAATACTAGCACCATTCCATTTGGGCACTCCACATCACCTTTTGAGTGGGTTAGCTTGGGATTATTTCACCATTTCTTTCAAGTTCTCAAGTTGTAAGAAGAGCGCAATCTTGGGGGTCCAATAACCCTCCCTTGGAGGAAGAAGGGACCCAAAGTCCCCTTTCTCTTTGGTGTTTTCTTTTCACTAATACAATAATTTCCATTGGTGACATGAGTCTTGTTTGTTTCTTGTTCTTATTTCCTTATGCACAACAGTTTAATTGTTTTTTCCCTTCCTAGTTTAATTCTTAAGCTTAGTATTTTATGTTTATTCTTCTAACCCTTTCCTTTACTGTTGTCTTGCTTAGCTAACCCAACTAAGCTTGTAAGCACCTCTGTTTTTCTCATTTAGGTGACAAAAGAGGCGCAACAGATTCACAACTCCGCTGGGGAAAGGTATCAATTTACTACCCCATTTGGGTTATTTTATCTCTTCTTTTTACTTATTTAACCTGCAAGTACCATAACCGGCCTAAGCCAACCTTCAAAACATCAAATTCAAAGCTGAGTTGAGAGAATTCCATCCGGAATTTTCTTCACGATCGTGTGACAGTTGTGCATGGGTTTATTGGCCCACAGTCGTGCATCATGTGCACGTGCACCAAAATCACTACATTAGTCAACGCCTTCTGCGCAACTGCACTCAAAATTCTTTTTCAGTTCACACATTGGTGCTTAGAGCACCTCTGTCTAGTTTGAAACCCACACACCTGTGAAAAAATGTACACATTGTAAGATTTTTATGATCTGTTGAAGGCCCATATGCTTCTTAAAGATGATTCCATGCATGTTGTAATCTGCACCACACTTACATTCCCTCTCATATAAAGGGATTAGTCAAAACACATAGGC
The DNA here is from genome assembly GCA_032191745.1 of Picea mariana. Taxonomy (NCBI): domain Eukaryota; kingdom Viridiplantae; phylum Streptophyta; class Pinopsida; order Pinales; family Pinaceae; genus Picea; species Picea mariana. The sequence goes on from JASDQU010428513.1 coordinate 6,428, forward strand.
ACTTAGGGGTTAAAAATCATTATTTTTCCTCTTTTTTTCTTTTTATCTCGGAACATGGATGGCTTGATTTGACTAAAAGTTGGAATCATTCTACATCACATATAAAAATTGCATTGGGACTATGTTCGCAGCCAATTCACATTTTTTTTATAGTCTCATAAGCTGCCTACACCAATGTTTCACAAACATTGATTTTTCATCGCAAAATTCAAATGAACGATGATTTTGTTCTTTGCGCCTTTCTGCACGCTTATCTTCGCTAAGTCTTCACGAGTGCAAACATGAAGATTTCTCCTTTCAAGAGCTCATTTCGATCATTATTTGAACTGCCGATATATTTTGTGTCATCATGCATATTGCGCTTATCTTTTGTTGATCTTTACATAATCGGCAATGTCCTTTGATCGATTTTCATACTTCGATGGATTATATAAAGACATTTAGCCTTTGATTTCGCATTTTTATGATCTGACTGAATTGCATTGGGGTCTTGATTTATCTTTTGTAATCATTAGTGTTGATCCTTATCATAGCTCTTTGCATATCAATTTATGCAACATCATTTGGACGCCTTGGTTAAACGTTTGATTGATGCATTGATTGTAGTTTTTGAACTGCATGTCAGTGTTTGAACATTATCGTATAACACTCGCACGAATTTGGTATACTCATTGACATTCTTATATCAGTTGTATGATTGAATTTCGTCGAATTTGCAATGCATTAGCATTTGGATTGGCTTCCTATTTGGCCTACCCAACTTTTGGTTTCATAAGATGTATGGATATTCATGTATAATGCCTATGATTATTTTTGCAACCATTGATATGTTGTTGGTTAACCTATGGATATTGGTGGCTACATTGGCGCATAGTTAAGTTTGGTATTAATTTCTTTTCGATTGCGCATGCACTTACCATGATCGATGGTCAATAAATTGATGAATTGTTGAGCTGTGTTACAGGGGATGTTACAGCTGTGAATACATGCCTCATCACCAAGAATTAAGCCATTCATCACCTGCCACGTTCATGCATGCTAATTTGATGGATGCTTTAGATTCTCCAATCATGCAGAGGGTTTCCCATCTGTATGTTTATTGCTGTTCGGAGGATTGTGAGAGTTTGGAGATCGGATTTGCAAGGAATTCACAATAAGTCAGCTTGGATATTAATTGAAAATCGTCTGCAACCGGATTGAGGGTTTGTGGTTTCCCTGGACAACCTAAAGGGAGTAGAAAGATTTAATCAACCCTGTATACTTCGCTATCTGGAGATACTACATGTTGATGCTGCTAACAGAAGGCATGGGTAAGAGCTTAAAATGTCTCAACATGGATTCCATTGACCAATTACAATTCCATTGGGCTGATCGTTATGTTTCTGGGTGAGTTCTCAAAGTGGGAGAAAAATGTGCCATCTATTGAGCAGTTAAATCTTTTCTCTGGATGTATCTAAATTTGCAAAATCGCACTAAGGGGGGTTCAAGAAACTCGTCCTCATTTTTGGATGCAGCAACAATTACCTTGCTTCATATCAGTAGTGAGTCCGAGAAGAAATCGTATGTTACGCATATCAACAGTTTCTTTGAAAACGATCTCATTATGAAGAGATACCCTCCGATCGACCCCTCCACGAATGATCTCTTTGAGACAGCCAAGGATGGGGTTCTACTGTGTAAATTAATCGATTTGGCAGTCTCAGGGACCATMRATGAGCGCACTATAARTACTAAGAAAAATCTCAACCCATGGGAGAGGAATGAAAATCATAATCTCTGTCTCGATTCTGCAAAAAACAATTGGATGCACAGTTGTCAACATTGGAACCCAAGATCTAGTTGAAGGAAGGCCTCGTCTTTTATTTGGTTTAATATCTCAAATTATTTGGATACGATTTCTTGCAGACTTTGAATTGAAGAAGACACCTGAGCTCGTGAATTTGTTAGATGATAGTAGGGAAATAGAAGAACTCATGAGTCTAGCTCCTGAGAAGGTTTTGCTGCGATGGATGAATTTTCATCTTCGTAAAGGAGGTTTCAAGAAAATCGTTTCAATTTTTCTTCAGATCTGAAGGATGGAAATGCATATTCTATTCTGCTAAATACCCTTACACCAGAGTGCTGTAATCTTTTCCCTTTGGAATCCAAGGACCTCATGGAAAGGGCCAAATTGATTTTGTTGCAAGCATAAAAATTAATTGTAAAAGATATTTGAAGCCAAAAGACGTTGTTGAGGGCTCTACCGATTTGAACCTTGCTGTTCTTGCTTATATTTTCGGCTAAAGGAAAGGATTATCATTTGATTCTAGCAAGGCATCTATTGCAGAGACCATGAAAGATGATGAAGTATTTAAGGAGGAAAGAGATTTCCACTTTTGAATGAACAGTCAACAATTCCTTTGAAGATGTGAGGAATGGATGGATCTTAATAAGGTGGCACCAGGGATAGTTAATTGGAAACTTGCCAACAAGACTCCAATGAAGATGCCTTCCAAAAAAGTGGAAAATTGCAACCAGGTTATCAGGATCAAGAAGCAGCTGAAGTTTTCACCAGTGAATGTTGTGGGAAATGATTTTGTGCAATCTTATTCTTGCATTCCTGTGGCAGTTAATGCGCTAAAATATTCTTCAGTTTCTCAAAGAACCTGAGACATCATTCTAATGGTAAAGAGATAAGGCATTTCAAGAGATTATTCAAGTAGGGGATTACTCTGTTTCCAGAAAAATGAGCAAAGAACCTACAAGGGATATTCAAGAAGAATTTGCTAAGCTATCAGATGGATCATCATTGGAATTTCATTCAAGTCACAAAAGTGAAATGAAAGAAGGACACAACGCTATTTCAGGAACCTTTTGGGGATGCATGATTATACACAGCAATTTGCTAATTCTGAGAATGATGTTGATGAATACATATGAAAGAAAAGCACGAAATGATGGGGCAATGTTTGGAGACAGTGGCTGCGTTAAAAAGCTCTGTTTTGTGGGTCTGTTAGTTGTGCACAGTTAAAGGAGCCAGTGCCAATTGCTTGCATCAAAGCTAAGCATACTGAAGAAAAGAGACACGATGGAAAAAAGCTATCAACCTTACAACAATTACTGAAAAGAATAATGCTGAAGCTGCTTTAATCCCTACACTCAATTATGGATAGATTTTGTATATAAGTTGCATTTATTTCAAAGATTTATTCGATATTTGTTTGATTGAATTAGATTAAATTAAGATTCTGTTTGCTCTAATTTAGCATGGCAGTTTTGGTTTGATGAGATTTAAATGATTTGTTTGCTTTTAAATTAGTAATCAAATATTTGTTTTGATATATTTCTGTTAGTTCTAATTGACTAAAAACAGGTCTGTTCTTAACTTAGAACAGCTACAGAATCAGTTGATTCTGTAGCTAGTCTACAGGAGCAGATTTTTAGCCATTTTATCAAGATAATATCCATCTAACTTGATTTTCTGGTGTCTATTGTAGGGAAATTCGAATTTGCAATGGATACTATGGGCAGTTAGGGGATGATCTACAGATTTTACTTGTTTTTAGTTATTTAGTTTTAGAGATTTTTGGGATTATTCCCAGATTATGTAAAACTGTTTAC
>JASDQU010428520.1:0-10074 GCA_032191745.1 Picea mariana
CGGAATTGGAGGATCCAGTCGAGTTGCACCATTATAGGATGATGTATGTTGGATCACTGTAATAGTTGCATGGTTTCTAATCAACTCTTGTATTTTCTCAACACTGAATGACTTGGAATTGAAAGATCCAGTCAAGTCACCTTTCAGTTCCCCGAAGCTCTGAACCAAGAGGATTTTGTGTTCTGAGTTTTTCCTCTTCAAGCTGTTGAAGGGCCTGATGCCCAAGGCAGTATTTCTCCCTCCTCTTACCAAGTCTTCCATCTGCTCATTTTACAATCTAATCACTAACTGAAGTTAGATCAAGACCTCCTCTGTTGTTACATACCAGGTTCAGTTTTTTGAGTTAGGGCGATATCTTTCTGGGCCTCTATCCATCCGTTCACCGCATTAAATTATTCATGACATAAACTGATGGGCATTGGGCTCTGCTCCTGCCACAATCCAGGAGTGACTTCCGATGCTAACATTTCTGGCGCCATTGTCGGGGACGAAGTTTAAAATTTTCCCCGAGCTTGAGCAACATCGAGCCTCTGATTCTGAAGGTGCATTAGGCATCAGAGCCTTTGAAGATTTCTACTGTGCACTTGGTGACTCCATTGTGATGAATCTGTTGTGGCAAACCTACCATTTTAATTGTGGCTTTCAGAGGTAGACACACGTGGTCCCATCCACAGCTGCCTCTAGCTACGCCTAAAGCTGAGCCACAGGAAAATCTCAGAAGAGGAAAGGCCCCCCAAGGAGAAACTTCCACTGCCAAACCAGGAATTTTTCCGTCTCCTTCTGTAGAAAATCCTTTATCTTCCACTCAGCTTCACAACAGACCTTTTTCTGAAACCTCCCATTTCCGGAATTTCGGAAGTGTTCATGTTGAGTTGTCTCCTCCTGGTTTTGGACTAGAGGGAGAAACCCTTGCCACTTCCCTTACCCCTGTAAGCCTATTTCCAGTATCCTTGGTTCAAGCTCCTTCCCCTCCGAGTTCTCCTCCACCTAATATCCCTATGGCAGGAGCAAATCCCCCCATGACCAGAATGGAGGCTATTATAGCTGCCAGGTATGCTCCCCTTTTGCTACCCCAGCCTCTCAGTGCCCTTCCAGTAGATGGCTACCTCAAGCAGTTGCCCAAGTTTATAGGCGAGGGGGACATAACTGCAGAAGAACACCTTGAAGATTTTTATAGTTTTACAGATGACCATGTCATCATGCATGCAGATGTGTGGATGAGGATTTTCGTCCATAGCCTTGAGGGTGAGGATAGAAAATAGTTTAGGGCCTTGCCTCCTGGATCTATTAATGGGATTGAGGCTTTGGATAATTCCTTTTTGAGATAGTGGGGAGACAAAAAGGATTTCATGTATTACATGACAGACTTTGGATCTTTGAAGAGAAAGAAAGGAGATTTTGTTTCTGACTTCTCCAAAATATTTAACAAAATGTATAATAAAATCCCCGCTGAGATTAAGCCCTCAGAAGCCTCTGTGAAGATCACTTATGCTAGTGCTTTTGATCCCAATTTCTGCCTTCTGTTGAGGGAAAGGAGAACCACCACTCTTGCGCACATACAGGACGTGGCCGTAGAAGTAGAGTCTAATATATTGGTTGTTGACCGACTCAGGAGTAAAGCTGACAGAGACATACCCAAGAGGAGAGATGAAGCCTCCTCATCCTATTCCTCTCCCTTTCCTCCTCAAATAGATGAGGTAACTAAAGTGCTGAAATCTCTCTCGGCTAGGATGGAAAAGTGGGAGTTAGAGGGGAAGCCCATGTACAGAAATCCCTAGAATACTGATAACAGAGGTTTCAAGAGGCCTGGTAACAATGTGCCACAGGCCTCCCCAAGGGAACAAAGGAGTAGAGACAGAGATGATTAGAGTATTTAGACCCCTCTCCAAAACAGCATAGTTGCTCATGAGGAAGGAGAGGACATAGAAGAACTCGACCCTAAAATTCACTGCATTGAAGACACCTCTCCTTTTCCCCATTTGACTCAATATCCATATGAAGAATCCCTTATGAGCATACAAATAAATGAGTTGGGTAAAGGAGAGAAGGCCAACAATTCCCCTAACAGATACCATCTCCGGTCAAAGAAGAAAGATGATACTTTTGATTGCCAGGATCAACCCCTTATAGCAAAAAGGCCCGCTAAAGATGTTGCCACAACTACTAAAGAAAATAAAGCTCAGAATACTTCGTCAGTAGCCAAAGAGTCTGTTTCCGAGGTAAGGGAGCCTTCTAAGCCCCTCTCCTCTTTTAGTTTTAAGCATGAGATTTAGAAGATCATAATTCCTGTATCCCTCTCAGAACTAGTTAAAAATGAAGATTTCAAAAGTTCCCTCTCTAAGCTGTTACAATCTGAGCCCCCCCAGCCTTCAACAGACTCAATAAATCTTCAAGATGAAAAGCCAGCAGTTGTCTTAGGTCCCATGGTAGAAGACAGAGATGATTCATCCCCTCCCTTCTACACATCCATGAACATACATGATAAGGTGTTGCATAATTGCCTCATGGATTCAGGGGCTTCCCACAACCTTATGCCCAAAATAGTCATGGAAGAATTGGGATTGGAGGTGACAAAGGCTTACCATGATTTATACTCTTTCAATTCAAGAAGGGTGCAATGCCTCGGAGTCATCAAAGACTTGATCGTCTCTTTGTTTCAGCTGCCAATGAAAAATGTGGTCATGGAAATTGTAGTAGCCGATGTTCCTCCCAAGTTTGGCATGTTGTTGTCAAGATCTTGGATTAAAAAGCTTGGAGAAACATTACAAATGGATCTCACATATGCTACCATTCCAGTCTTTGGAAGGGAACACAGGAGGTTGTACAGAGAGGCCCAGTTGTCCTACATTGTTAGTGATAAGGCAAACCCCACCAATCACCCTATCTTTGCACTAGACACTGATTTAGGATCTAGTTTGTTGCAGCTCACTGATGCTCCTGAAGCCCCTTTTCAAGTTAGAAGGCAGCCCCCTTTTAATCACGAGATGCTTCCTCCAACCACCTCTATTTGGAAGATGTTTTTCAACGGGGCTTCTTCTAGCGAAGGCACTGGCACTGGAGTGGTGTTGGTGTCACCTTGTCAGGAAACTATGTCCCTGTCATACAAGCTAGAATTTGAAGCCACCAATAATGTGGCAAAATATGAAGCTCTGGTTCTAGTTTTAAGGGTTGCAAAGGAGACCGGGATAGAGGAGATAGCAGTTTTTGGAGATGCTGAGGTGATTATTCAGCAAGTCAGAAACGTTTATCGGGCCAAGCATCCTTGGCTTAGGATTTATAAAAATGGGGTGTGGGACTTGATCGAAAATTTCTTCTCAGCTTTCAACATCTCTTTTATTCCAAGGGAGAAAAATGCTTTGGCCGATTCCTTAGCCATTTCGGTGAGTCTGTTTAGGATCTCACTGTCGCCTAAGAGAAACTACGATGTTGAGATAAAATATAGGCCACCTGTACTGGACAATGTCAGACACTGGAAGGTATTTGAAGACGATCTTGAAATCAAGAATTTTCTGCAGGCTGTCGATGAATTTTCTGCGTTGCACATTGATCAGGACCATGACCTTGAAGGTCACCCCTGCCCTGAGGTATTTTTAAATAAAATTGATTATCACCAGATTATTCAACTACCTAGCAATCATATTCCAAAGGGACTAGTCCCTTTAGAAAGATTGTTCGATGGTAATGATGTGGCAGTAAAGGGTGAAGTTTCGAATGGAGATGCTGATTCGGCTGAGTGCAACATTGGCACACAGGAGGAGCCTAAGTTTGTCAAGTTGTCGAGCAGTTTGACCAGAGAACAGAGGGCCGTATATACTGAGATATTAAGAGAATTTGCTGATGTGTTCGCATGGACTTATGAAGACCTCAAGACATATGACACGTCTGCCATTGAACACAAGATCCCACTGAAGGAGGAGGCTAAACCATTTAGGCAGAGGTTAAGACAGATAAATTCCATGTTGCTACCTGTCATGGAGAGAGAAGTTAAGAAACTGTTAGATGCCCAAATCATTGTTCCCTTGAGATATTTTGAGTGGGTGGCCAATTTGGTCCCGGTGAGGAAGAAAAGTGGGGAAATCAGGCTATGTGTTGACTTCAGAAACCTCAACAGGAGCTCAAATAAAGACAATTATCCCTTGCCCAATAAGGAACACATATTTTAGAGGGTAATTGGTGCATCCAGGATATCCATGGTTGATGGATTGTCTGGGTATAATCAGATATCATTCATGCCCGAGGATAGAGAGAAGACGACCTTCACCACTCCCTAGGGGACATTCATGTATGCCAAGATGTCGTTTGGACTTATGAACGCAGGAGCAAATTTTCAATGAGCTATGGATATGGCCTTCATAGGAGAGAAAGACCAGTTTGTGGTGATCTATCTGGATGACATCACAGTCTTTTCCAGGTCTAATATGGAGCACTGTTGTCACCTAAGGAAGGTTTTCTTGAAATGTCGGACGTTTGGCCTTTCTTTGAACCCCAAGAAGTCTATTTTTGTGATGAAGGAGGGGAAGTTGTTAGGTCATATAGTATCAACAGAGGGAGTGAGAATTGATCCCAACAGGGTAGAGGCAATTTAGACCCTGTCACTTCCCAGACCTAGAAAGGAAGTTCATGCCTTTTTGGGGAAGATTAATTTTCTGAGGAGATTCGTCTCAAATTTTGTTGAGTTGGTGAAACATGTCACAACCATGCTCAGGAAAGGAAATGAAGTAAAATGGACTGCCGAGATGAGGCAATCTTTCATCCAAATAAAAAGGGCATTGATTGAGGCACCTGTGCTGATCAGTCCTAACTATTCCAAGGATTTTCTAATTTTTTTGTTCGCTTATTTTGATACAGTAATAGCAGTCTTATTGCAGAAAAATGAGGAAGGTTGAGAGCAGCCCATTTCCTTCTTCAGCAAGGCATTAAGAGATGCAAAGATTAGGCATGAGATCATGGAAAAGCAGGCTTATGCCTTAGTGAAGGATCTCAAATCTTTCAGAGTCTATGTCTTGCACTCAAAAGTGACCGCGTATGTGCCTTCAACTTCCGTGAAAGATATCCTTATACAACCTGACGTAGATGGAAGAAGGGGTAAATGGATCGCCAAGATTTTGGAGTTTGATATAGAGATAAAGCCCACCAAGTTGGTTAAAGGGCAGTGTTTATCCAAGCTATTGGTTGAATCCAATTGCAAGGCCTTGGGGGTTAGCTTCATAGATACTTGCTCATAAAATCAGCCAGTTGAGTCGTCCAACAAAATCTATCACGACAGCTCATCACTAGAAGAATGCACCTGGTACCGAGACATTTTGTACTTTTTGCAAGAGCTAAAGCCTCCTGATGGAATGGGTAAGAGTAAGGCAAGAGATTTAAAGCTCAAAACGATAAGGTATTGCCTCATTGACCAAGTCTTGTATTGGAGAGACCCCCTAGGGGTGTTGTTGAAGTGTCTGAGCCCACAAGAAGCCCATAAAGTTATGTTTGAGTTCCATGGCAGCCTTTGTGGAGGGAATCATTTTTGGAAGACCACAACTCACAAAATTCTTAGGGTTGGGTACTACTGGCCCACTTTGTTCACTGATGTCTGTAGAGAAGTTAGAGCTTGTATCAAATTCCAAAGGTTCTTAGGAAAGCATCAGCTCAACTCACTGCCACTAAAGCCTATGGTAGCTTCAACACATTTTCAACAATGGGGGTTGGAATTCATTGGGGAGATTCATCCTCCTTCAAGTGGCCAACACAGATGGATCCTGACTGCGACGGACTATTTCACTAAGTGGATAGAAGCGGCCCCCATCAGGAGTGCTTCTCACAAGGTTATTATCAGCTTCCTGGAGGATATCATAGCAAGATTTGGTTGTCCCAACAAAATTGTCACTAATCATGTTGCTTCTTTCAAGTCTGAGCCTCTGATTAAGTTCTGTGAACAGTTCAAAATTTCACTGATTCACTCCACCCCCTATTATCCTCAAGGAAATGGACTGGTAAAATCTTCCAATAAAAGCCTAATCAAGCTCATCAAAATATTGTTGGAAGATAATAAGAGGGCCTAGGATTCAAAGCTCAAATTTTTTCTATGGGTTGATCGAGTGACAATGAAAAAGTCCCTGGGCACCTCACCTTTTCAATTGGTTTATGGGATGGAGGTTATTTTTCCCACTCAACTCGCGTTACCTGTAGCAAAATTCTTCCAGGATCTTGAAGGAGAGCCAGATCATATGGTCAGGAGGATTCATCAAATAGTGGAGGTGCAATAGATCAGGGAACAGGTGATGGACGTGGTCCATAGTCGTCAGCAGAAGGTTAAGCAGGCTTTTGACAGGAAGGTCACAAAGAAGGAGTTCGAGCTCAGGGATTTGGTGCTTAAGTGGGATGCACCCAGGCAGGATAGGGGAAAACACAACAAATTTGATGCCCTCTGGATTGGGCCCTTTAGGATCACTGAAGTATTCTCAAATAACACTTATAGGTTGCAGGATTTGGAGGGCGAGGAAGTTTTTAATGGCCCAGTAAATGGGCATTTCCTGAAAAGATGTTTTGTTTGAGCTGTAGGCGGCTCCTCATTTTGTAAATATTGTCCTTTTAGTTGTTTACTTATTTATTTTCGGCTTAATATACGACTCCATATCCCAAAAACAAGGCACTGAAGCTGCAAATGAGTTCTTAGAGCATCGCAGGGACAACTGTATCCCACATGGAGCCTAATGTTAGTGCAAATTCTTGCAAGAGGGTGTTTTCTTCTAGTTTCGGGCCCCTGGTGTAAATGTATAGAACTGGGGTTTCAAAACTGTTCGAGTGTGTTTTATTAAAAGGCCACAACCATGAGCACCGAGCGCAGCCCACAGAACGAGCCCATTTCCGGCTTAAAATCAAGCGAGCGGGCACTTTGTCTTTCAACGGTGAGAATCCACAGAGGGGGAAAATCAATGGCCATCAAGAGCTGATCTCGGCCGTCCATCTAATGGGACATGTGGTGCACGACCAAGCCATTTCAACTATCGGGACTTCAGGAGAACAGAGGGTCTCCTCCTTCCACTGCATTTCAGATCCCCGAAGACTGAAATGCTGAAAAGAACCAGGACCATTGATCAAGAGATGATCTAGGCCATCCACCCAAAGGGACACGTGGTGCGTGATCAAGCCATTTTGGCTATCGGGACTTTGGGAGAACAGAGGGTCTCCTCCTTCCACTACATTTCAGATCCTTGAAGCTCGAAACATTGAAAAGAACTAGGATCGTTGATCAAGAGATGATCTAGGTCGTCCATCCAAAGGGACACGTGGTGCGCAATCAAGCCATTTCGACTATAGGGACTTCGGGAGAACATAGGGTCTCCTCCTTCCACTTCATTTCAGATCCCTGAAGCCTGAAACGTCGAAAAGAACCAGGATTGATGATCAAGAGATGATCTAGGTCATCCATCCAAAAGGACATGTGGTGCGTGATCAAGCCATTTCGGCTATCCGGACATCAGGAGAATAGAGGGTCTTCTCCTTCCATTGCATTTCAGATCCCCGACGCCCGAAATGCCGAAAAGAACCAGGACTGTTGATCAAGATATGATCTAGGCCATCCATCCAAAGGGACACATGGTGCACGATCAAACCATTTCGGCTATCGGGACTTTAGGAGAACAGAGGGTTTCCTCCTTCCACTGCATTTCAGATCCTCGAAGCCTGAAACGCTGAAAAGAACCAGGACCATTGATCAAGAGATGATCTAGGCCATCCATCCAAAGGGACACGTGGTGCACGATCAAGCCATTTCGACTATCGGGACTTTGGGAGAACAGAGGGTCTCCTCCTTCCACTGCATTTCAGATCCCCAAATCCTAAAACACCGAAAAGAACTAGGACCGTTGATCAAGAGGTTATCTAGGTTGTCCATCCAAAGGGACATGTGGTGCATGATCAATCCATTTCGGCTATCGAGACTTCGGGAGAACAGAGGGGCTCCTCCTTCCACTTCATTTCAGATCCCCGAAGCCCGAAACACCAAAATCCTGAAAATGCCTTTGAAGATAGGCACAGGGTCACAGCCCATGGTCACTTGGGGGTGATAGAACAAACTGTGAAAAAGGCCAAAGTGTTGGGTTTAGCTACAGAAGGGATCACCGCGTTCTCCAGAAACCAATTCAACTCGACCTCGATCTTGGTCCTTTCTAAAAATAAATGAAGATGGATGGAGGTAGTTGAAACCTTGGCTCACTCATTAAATGCAAAGCATGGAGGTTCCAGCAGGCAGTCTGCCCGAGATGGTCTTGTACGCTGGTTTTCTCCAAAGAATCCATGTTGATTTCTCGTCTAACTAGAGGAGTCTACACATGCTATTTTAGTCTTTAATGTTTTAGCTACCTCCCCTGCAAAGGCCATGCAAAGTTAAGGTGACGTTTGCCAAAGGAGTTCAGGCCAGATTTGGCTGAGGAGATGCCACACCTTGAAAGTCCTAAGATGCCTCTGTTGAGCGAAGGTTTAGGAGTATATTTACTCAGTTTTTGTATTTTTAAAGGTATCGATGGTTGAGCTAGGCTCCCAACTGTAAATTTTTGATGAAGCACTGGTTTCTCTGGTTATGTATTGGCACTTGAGACTTCTTGCCTTATGAATGTTAGTTTGTTTCCATCTCTCTGTTTACACTGTGTTAGAACCGATCAGAATTGGAGGATCCAATCGAGTTGCACCATTATAGGATGATGTATGTTGGATCACTGTAATAGTTGCATGGTTTCTAATCAGCTCTTGTATTTTCTCAATGCTGAATGACTTGGAATTGGAAGATCCAGTCAAGTCACCTTTCAGTTCCCTGAAACTCTGAACCAAGAGGATTTTGTGTTCTGAGTTTTTCCTCTTCAAGCCGTCGAAGGACCTGATGCCCAAGGTAGTCTTGCTCCCTCCTCTTACCAAGTCTTCCATCTGCTCATTTTACAATCTACTCACTGACTGAAGTTAGATCAATACCTCTTCTGTTGTTACATACCAGGTCCAGTTTTCTGAGTTAGGGTGATACCTTCCTGGGCCTCTATCCATCCGATCACCCCATTAAATTATTCGTGACATAAACTGATGGGCGTTAGGCTCTTATACTACCACAATCCAGGAGTGACTTCTGATTCTAACATTTCTAGTGTCGTTGCTGGGGGACGAAGTTGAAAATTTTCCCTGAGATTGAACGACATCGAGCCTCTGATTCTGAAGGTGCATTAGGCATCATAGCCTTTGAAGATTGCTACTGTGCACCTGGCGACTCCATTGTGATGACTCCATTGTGGTGAACCTACCATTTTAATTGTGGCTTTCAAAGGTAGACACATGCAGTCCCATCCACAGCTGCCTCTAGCTACACCTGAAGTTGATCTGCAGGTGAATTTTAGAAGAGCAAAGGCCCGCCAAGTAGAAACTTCCACCACCAAACTAAGTATTTTGCTGTCTCCTTCTGTAGAAAATCCTTTATCTTCCCCTCAGCTTTACAACAGACCTTTTTCTTAAACCTCCCATTTCCTGAATTTCAGAAGTGTTCCTATCGAGTTGTCTCCTCTTGGTGTTGGACTAGAGGGAGAAACCCTTGTCACTTCCCTTACCCCTATAAACCTATTTCTAGTATCCCCGGTTCAATCTCCTTCCCCTCTGAGTTATCCTCCACCTAATATCCCTATGGCAGGAGAAAATCCCCCCATGACTAGAATGGAGGCTATTATAGACGCCAAGTATGCTCCCCTTTTGCTATCCCAGCCTCTCAACGACCTTCCAGCAGATGGCTACCTCAAGCAGTTGCCCAAGTTTACAGGCAAGGGGGACATAACTACAGAAGAACACCTTGAAGCCTTTTACAGTTTTAAAGATGACCATGTCATCATGCATGTAGATGTGTGGATGAGGATTTTTATCCATATCCTTGAGGGTGAGGCTAGAAAATGGTTTAGGGCCTTGCCTCCTGGATCTATTAATGGATTGAGGCTTTGGATAATGCCTTTTTGAGATAGTGGGGAGACAAAAAGGACTTCATGTATTACATGATAGAGTTTGGATCTTTGAAGAGAAAGGAAGGAGAGTCTATTTCTGACTTCTCCAAAAGATTTAATG
>JASDQU010428552.1:0-10028 GCA_032191745.1 Picea mariana
CTTTAGTCCCACAATTATCCAAAGACGTCGCGACTTCAGGAGTTTTCTCCGAAGAAGATGCCATCATGAGGGCTCAACAGTTTGAGCTTATCTATTCTCAGTCTAGTTTATTGTACAACATTCTGTCGGATGCACCACAATCGATACTGGATAAAACTAGACAGAGAGTTGGACCACATGCCGATGGTATTGTTGGCTCAGCAAAACCAAGCTCGCTGAGCAATTGACAAAGCAATTGCAAAAGTTATCTATACAACACTCAGCGGCCAGCCAGACTACTGCTTTGGTTGCTCCTCCTACCCAAATGTCGGAAGTACACTCCGTGCAGACGACTAACCCAAAGGCCACCCAGCAGCCTGAAGGGAAGAAAAAACAATGAAAGAAGGGTAAGGGGGAGAAAAAACCCACTAATAATGCTGGCGAGGGCACCAAAGAAAAACGGAAGGTGAGGTATCCATGCAACTTGTGTGCGGAAGACCACCCGGCCCATCTATGTCCTCGACTTGCAGAGGCCCAAAAGTTTGTCACAGCAATAGCAAGCCGTGTTGACTAATCCCTTTCAGCATGGGAAAAATTTAACTCAAGCCTCTACAAGTGCCGAAGGGGGCAACCAAGAAACCTTCCCTCCCCCAAACAATTCCTCATTCACAAACATATATATGGTTAGGGGTGATGCTTTACTAATGACTAGAGTGCACGACTATAGTAAACCAAGCGCCTATGAGAAGGGTAAAGAAGTTGAGATCCCATCTCTTCCTCTACAGATCGAAAAGATGTTGGGTGAAACAATGACATGCATTCCAAAGGGTGCATTTAAGAAATCTTCTCACAACCCAAACGCAAGGGCCGCCCAGAATTACTCTGTGGTGGAAGATTTATCATAAACCCCTTGTGCGATGTCTGCTTTGGAGGTCCTCCAAAGTTTCCCTGCTCAGAGAAAAGCCTTGTTAACTGCTTTAGTCTCTACTGAGACTTGTAACCCGGGCACCATCATGCTAGATATGACCGACTTAAAACCTCGTCTGCCTTACCACGTCGCGTTTCAGATAGTAGTGGCTCATCCCATGAAAACTTTTACATGGAATATCTTCCGCACGGTGGTCGACGAGGGTGCTTCAACTTGCATTGTGTCGTTAGCATGTTGGAAGGCCATTGGTCATCCCGCTTTGTCTCCATCACCTACTCTCCTCACTGCGTTCGACGGTCGTTCTTTCCGACCACATGGCATCGTTCCTTCTTTCCCTGTGCAGTTAGGAGGAAAGACCATGTGCATTGAAGTAGAGGTAGTCGATGCCCCCCTCGACTATAATATCTTGTTAGGTCGGAGTTGGACTTATGCTATGCAAGTTGTGGTTGCTATAGTTTTCTGAGTCTTATTGTTTCCACATGAGGGTCGGATAGTGACCATCGATCAATTGTCCTTCTCTAGACCTGACCCAACTTTGGGGGCATCCACGGTTCCCATGATAGATAATCCTCAACCCGGTGTCGTTAATGTGGGAGTTGGTTTGTGCCCATCCTTGATGGGTACCTTCGATTACCCGCCTCCTCATGACGACGTCAAGTTTATATCGAATTACCACAAGGCTGAGATTTTTCACGTTTCATCGTTCCGCACGACTTACTTTGAGGATCTGTGGATTCTTCCTTCCCCATCAGCCACGATGGATGAGACAGGGAACTCCGGCATGTCCATGCCCTTGTCGACTGCTGAAGAAGCGTATTCTTTAGTCCAACAAGCTTCAGCTAATCCTGATCTGACTCCCGCACAAGATTTGGATCCACTTCCACAGCCTATTTGGGCTCAATATTCTCTTGCTACCACTGATTCGTTAGACTTAGTCTTGTCTTCCAACGAAGCAGTAATCGAAGCAATGACTATTCCGAACAAACCTTGGGACGATCTTCATCACAGATCATATTTCCTCCCAGAGTTACACCGAATCGAGGCAGGAGAATTCACTATCACCATGACGGGAGGTCAGCCGTGTCCTATTAACCTTTTCGCTACACAGGAAATTTATGTTGAGGGAAATATGGCGACTATCACTGAAACCATACCTATCAACATCTCCTGCAACCTTGGCGTCGTGGAGAATGTCTTCATCGGGGCGGATTGCTCCCCCAAAGAGATTCAGATTTACATGGATCTTTTCAAAGAATTTTGTGACGTTTTTCCCTGGTCTTATGAGGAAATGCCAGGTATCGATCCAAAAATAATTGAACATGAAATCACAACATATCCTGATGCTAAGCCTGTTCGACAAAAAATTCGTCTAGTCAATCCTAAGAAAGTAGCAGCCATTAAGCTTGAGGTTGAGAAATTCCTTAAGGCAGGGTTCATTTACCCTATTCATTTGACTCAATGGGTGTCAAACCCCGTGCTGGTCGATAAAAAACAAGGCACGATTCGTGTATGTACCGATTTCCATGATTTGAACAAGGCATGTCCAAAAGATAATTATCCAACCCCATTCATCGACCAGATCATTGATGAATGTGTTGGTTGTGAATCCTTTTCATTCATGGATGGTTTTTAGGTCTATAATCAAATTCAAATCAAACCTGAGGACCAACACAAAATGGCATTCATTTGTCCGTGGGGTACATTTTCCTATCGTAAGATGCCTTTTGGCCTCAAGAATGCTGGAGCCACTTTCTAGCGGGCCATGTCTTTTGCATTTCATGACCTCAAACATATAGTCGAGGCCTATCTAGATGATTTAGCATCACTCTCTCGCAAGCGAAAGGATCATCCTATGCACCTCAGACTAATCTTCGAACGTTGTCGCTACTTCAAGATTCGCTTGAATCCCAACAAGTGCAGCTTTTGCGTCACGTCAGGACGTTTGTTAGGTTTCATCGTATCAACAACAGGGATCATGGTGGATCCTCTTAAGGTGGAGGCAATAATCAAGTTGCCCCCCCCACGCACAATATTACAACTTCAAAGTCTTCAAGGCAAGGCGAACTTCTTACGACGCTTCATCACCAACTATGCCGAAATCACCAAGGGCTTTATGCGTTTACTGAAGAAAGATGTTCCCTTTTTCTAGGACAAAGCCACTCACCGCTCTTTCAATGCATTAAAACATGCTCTCACAACCGCACCTCTGCTACGACCACCTAATTATAACAAAGATTTCCTATTATATCTGGCTGTCGCAGAGTCAACCATGGGCATGGTTTTAGTTCAGGAAGATGATTCATTTTCAGAATACGTGATCTATTACCTGAGTCGAGGCCTCGTAGGACTGGAACTTAATTATTCCCATCTCGAAAAACTTGCATTGGCGGCAGTTCATGTTGTTCAACGGTTCTGTCACTATGTTCTGTTTCGCAAGACCACCATCGTTGTTGTCATAAATCCATTCCAGTACATGTTGACACGATGAGTTATCAACGGAAAAATCAGTAGATGGATGGTCATCCTCCAAGAATTTGACTTAGACTTCATTTCATCCAAGTCCAAGAAGTCATTGGTCTTCGCAGAACTTATTTCGGAACTTCCGGTTGAGTCAGGTGACGTTGTGCATGAGGAATCGCCTATCCGGGGGGATATGTTTTTGATTGAATCTTTAGACCCCTGGTACGGAGATATACTGATCTATATCCAGACTTGGAAATGCCCCACCTCTGCTTCTCATGACGAGCATCGGCGGATACACCATCAGGCTAAGAATTATCTCATACTCGAAGATACGTTGTATCGGAGAGGTGTACACTACATCTTGCGTCGATGTCTCACTCATGAGGAGGCCGTCATAGTGCTCAACAATTTTCATACAGGAGCATGTGGTGGTCACTTATCTGGGTTGGCAACAGCCCAAAATATTTTACGAGAAGGTTACTTCTGGCCCACACTTATCAAAGATTGTATCGAGTCGGTCAAGAAGTGTCATCCATGCCAAATCTTCTCTCGGAAGATGAGGGCACATCCAGCTCCTACGTTTTCTGTCATCACAGTTGGTCCCTTCACTAAGTGGGGGATTGATTACACTACATGCAACCCCCCGTCAGCAAGGGGGCACCGCTATATCATCGTAGATGTCGACTACTTCACTAAGTGGGTCGAAGCTATGCCAACGTTTAAAGATGATGGAGAGACTGCAACTCTCTTCTTATTCAACCAGATTATAGCATGGTTTGGTGTCCCGAGAGAGATTGTGACTGACCATGGAAGTCACTTTCAGAACCAAATGATGTCTGAATTAACATCAAATCTTGGGTTACGGCAAGAACATTCATCACCTTACTACCCCCAAGCCAATGGGCAGGTGGAATCTGTAAACAAAACTCTTAATACTATCCTACAATGAACTATCAACTCAGCCAAGTCAAATTGGCATTTGATGTTATACTCAGCATTATGGGCTTACCGAACATCCATTAAGACTACAACCGGTTTCTCACCTTTCCAACTCGTTTATGGGTTGGAGGTAGTCTTACCCATCGAATGTAAAATCCCATCTCTGAAATTGGCAGTACAGTTATTGCCAGACACTTCTCCACTTGAAGAGAGGTTAGTACACCTTGAGCAGCTTGATGAGCAGCGTCGCAATGCGGCCCTGGCCAACGAGGCTCATAAACATAAGGTTAAGTGTCAATATGATAGGTCCATTCGTCCTTGGATTTTTTCTGAGGGCGACCTTGTCCTGGTCTATGACCAAGATAAGGACCCCCTGGGGGCAGGAAAGTTTAAACCCATCATTATTAAAGAGGTATTAAAAAAGGGCGCATATCATTTGGTCGATTTTGAAGGGAATGCTTTGGCGGAGCCTAGAAATGGGCTCTACCTCAAGAAGTATTACTCATAGAAAGGTCACTGTGGGTAACTTTTTGTAACATATGTATAGTCTTTGTATTATTAATTTTGTTTACGGTTCTTTTAAAAGTGTTATGGATGTGTCATTGATGTTATCTTTCATCAATATGGCAGATGTCAAGTGAGTCTGAGGTGTTCGTTGGGTATGCAGACAGTGCTAGTCGACACACAAGGAGGCTTGCCTCCGCAGCTTGGGTAATCTTTACACCACAGGGTCAGTTGTTATCTTCCAGAGGTATATGCTTAGGTGACACCACAAATAATGTTGCCGAATATAGTGCAGTTATTGAGTTGCTTCATGATGCATTGTCATTGGGTATCTCTCATCTCCGGGTCTATCTAGACGCTCAACGGGTTGTGTCGCAGCTAAACAGAATATACTGGGTTCATGATCCAACCTTACACCAACGATTCCTTAGGGTACGTCTCTTAGAACGCAACTTTGATTACATTACATATTTTCATGTTCCTAGGAGATTAAACCAAATCACAGATACTCTAGCTAAGCACACTTTAGATTGGCATCTTTCCCACATATAAAAAGATCATGGACATAAACATGTAAATACATTTTTGCACACATAATCCATAAGACACAAAAAGAGATAAAAACCATATATAAACATCATAAAATCCTCAAAGTACATATATGGGCACAAGTGCCTCAAAAGTGGGAACAATAACGAGTCACTGGGCTTATACCCTCAAAAAATATATACATATCAGTGCTCGTGGCACATAAAAGTCTAAAGTCTGCTCAGGGCCTATGGGCCCTGTTATAATCATGTACAGCTTGGGATAAACACCTAAACAATCAGACCCATGCCTGAGGTGCCCCCACAACATGAGTCTTCATGGATGGCGGCAGGTCTTATATCTCTACCATGGGAATTGTGCAAGTGAGCATAGTAAAGTTCCGCTCAATTCGCCTCAGGACCCTCTCAACCTCCCCTGCTGGGAGGTTCCCTGCTACTGTTGCTCCTCCAGCGGCGGCAGCTGCAGCTTCTGGCCATGGGCGATGCCTGTTCCGTGCATAGTCAGCAGGTCACACGGGTCCCACATCTGCATGCAATAAACATTCACCCGTCAAAAAACTCGGGTATACAAAAACATGATAAATATATCGAAAAAGACATAAAAATTACATATGCAAACAAAAAAACTATACAGGTGGAGACTTACCCATCTCCCCTCGCTCCTCACCAGGAGGCACTGGTATCTCTGGATCTCTAGAGAAGTCGATCCCCGCATATGGGTAGTCCTATATAGTTGGGATTTGTCGTGACAGCCAAGCAAATAAGTCATCGTTGAATGCCTCCATGGTCCTTCCACCACCCTGTCGTGGCAATAACACTACCCATCTACATACTGCGGGGAAAGTGGCCAGATGTCCTCGTACTATCAGCCGAGGACTGAAGCACGGAACTCTCTCGAAAAAGAACGAACACAGGATGGTCCCAAACCCAAAGTTCCTATATGTTCGTTGTCGGAAATCTATCAATTGCCTCTTCATGCACTCCAACAGTGTGGTACTCTAATAAAAAATTCCTGCATTCATGCACTGGATTGCACAGTTCATTTGTGCGCACGAAGCCTAATGCACGGTTTTTGAGCCGGTAATCCACCCAATGAGCAATAAAACAGTCTGTAGGGAGAGGTTGGTAATCCTACTAACAGATACCGATGAACCTCTATGATCGGTCCCAGCCTCAC
The DNA here is from genome assembly GCA_032191745.1 of Picea mariana. Classification (NCBI taxonomy): domain Eukaryota; kingdom Viridiplantae; phylum Streptophyta; class Pinopsida; order Pinales; family Pinaceae; genus Picea; species Picea mariana. Next base: position 6,539 of record JASDQU010428552.1, read on the forward strand.
AGTACTCATCGATCATCTCCGAGACTTTTCTCGGCCCCGTAGGAAAAGTCTGAAAATTGACTGGTTCCCCTCTCCTTGAGAGGCCAGTCAGAAAGTATATATCCTCGGTGGTGGGCACCAAGGATTTCCCCTCTAGCATGAACGCCTCTGCATCAGGGTGCCAGTAATCAACCAAGGCATTCAGTAGCCTTGGTTGCGTGTGCATGAACGGACATAAAAAGAATTTTACCAACCCACACTGTGTCAACACGGCCACAACATTCGGATCTACAGCCACTAACTCATTGGAGGCCTCGTGCTTCCTTTCCCTCCACTGGACATACATCCTGCCAACACAACAAGGTAAAGGAGGGTCAATACATGTTTCCATTGGCTTTTTCATCACACGGGGCGGGGGGGGTAAACGCGGCATGTAGAAGTGACAGTCTCGGGCACCCACGGTTAGGCTTTGCTCTGCACGCGGGCTATCCCTGGACAGCAAGCGTTTACCTAGGGCCGACCTTTTTGACGTCGACGCCCACCCCCAAAAACAACTAAATGCTACAAAGGAAGTATTGAATAGCTAGACAAGGGAGTTTGTACTTACTTGGTCCAAGAAGAAGTCCGTTTCGTCCACTATAGCTCCCAGAATCACGATCTTTGGAAAACGGGGTCTTTGGCTCCAGATTCAATTTCCAAATCAGCAATGGTGATAATGAGCTGACAACTTCTATTTATTGACTTTTTGGCCTCTTTTTGTCATTGTTTTGGACCCCCCTATCAGTTTCTTTATACCAAAAACCATTTTGAGTGATCCAGGAGTTATATGGGAGGGAGTTGAGTAGGTATTGGGACACTTTTTTTTTTAGTTTCGAAAAATAAAAATAAAATATATATTGACGGTCCATATAAAAAAAAAAAATCAAAAATCAACTTGAGCATATAGGTTAGGATATTTGTTGGAAAATGTTTAACAGGTAGCATATGCTTGTCATTGATGGCAAGTACAGCAATGAAGATGGCATGGGTGCAGGAAGAATGTACAAAGGATTGTTGGCATGTTTTACAGGCAGCATAGACTTGTCGATGATGGAAATTACAATAGTGAAGATGACAGGCAAACAGAAGACAAAGGAAATTAATCTCAGGAGGAATAGCAGTCTTATATGTGCAAGAAGCATAGGAAAGAGACCGAGAACCGTCGGATCTCACTCGGAAGTCCCGACAGTTGTTGGATCAGGAGAAGCTGCGCAGATGTTAAGCGTAGAAGTTAAGCGCAGAAAAGAAGTGATCTAAGCCATCAGATTGGAAGCAAACCCCAATAGCTGTCAGATCTATAGAAGCTGCGAGAGAGATAAATTCATCAGAGAATCGGGGATCGCGAGTTCAAAGTGCAAAGAACACTTAACACTGAAAACCCCGAAATCGCGATATGCGATTTCACGATTTGATCGCAACCGTTAATCAAGCAGGGATCTGGACCGTTCTTCTGTATGGACACGTGGCAGCCAGGAGGCCTCATCGGCAATTCGGGGATCAGGATTTCATAATGCAAAGTTCACTCCACAACGAAATCCCCGATTTCGCGATATGCGAAATCCCGACGGAATCTGAACCGTCAGATCAACATGTGACCTAGACCGTCGATCTACGATAGTAGTTCACGTCAGCTAAGGGACACGTGGCACAACCAGGTGATGACAGGTGTCAGGCAAATCTAACACTTCAGGCACATACAATTAATGAATCAGAGTGACACGTGGCAGTGTTTAACACGTGTCAGACCATGAGTGACGTCAGCAGAGGACAGGTGGCATCGGAGTTTCGGGGATCGGGATATGATATGTCAAGAACACAATGCATCAAGAACTCTGAAATCGCGAAATGCGATTTCGCGAAGTAATCACAGTCGTTGGATAAGAACCAGATCTGGACCGTTGATCTCCGTCATCGGGAAATCGGGGATCGAGACTCCCAGAGGCATGTGTACAATGACATCGTGAGTGGAGAAACTCCAATGGAATGATATGACCGAGGTCACACGGAGACAGGTCATATGGACACTGTTATAGCTAGGAGGGCTAGCGCACATTTTCGAGAGGTATGGCGGTGTTCACGTGATAGTTGGTCACATGGACCATTGTGTAGTCAGAAGGGGCTAAGCTCGGAAAAGAGCAAATCGGGAATCGGATAATCGGAGGTTCCGAGTACATGTGCTCTCGACATCGCAAATGCCGAAATCGCGATGGGTGAAATCCCGATGGGATCTGAACCATTGGATCAAACCTTGATCGAAGGGTTGCTGTGTATACTCACTCATTAACGCTTCAATTGTAAATCCGTTAAGGAAAACTGACTGGGAATGATGAATTGGTTAGCGTTTCAGTTGCCAAGAATGATGTCGTTGGATTGTCCATTGAAAGGGGAAGTGGAACCGTCATAACAGGGCGAATAAAAGAAAATGAAGGTAACCGAATTGCGTTGATCATTCTGAAGGAAAAATGTGTAATTAGTAAGAAAAAGGAGATGAGGTTGTTGTTGTCATTGTTGTTGGAGTTGTTGTGGTAGCTGTGTAGAAAGATTGAAGTGTGAGCAAGGAGGCAGAGCACAGGAGCAGAAATACACAGCAGAGAAAGGTTACATGAAAGGGACATGGTGCAAAGAGTATAAATGGNCGGGACTCCCAGAGGCATGTGTACAATGACATCGTGAGTGGTGAAACTCCGATGGAATGATATGACCGAGGTCACATGGAGACAGGTCATATGGACACTGTTATAGCTAGGAGGGCTAGCGCACATTTTCGAGAGGTATGGTGGTGGTCACGTGATAGTTGGTCACATGGACCATTGTGTAGTCAGAAGGGGCTAAGCTCGGAAAAGAGAAAATCGAGAATCGGAGAATCGGAGGTTTCGAGTACATGTGCTCTCGACATCGCAAATGTCGAAATCGCGATGGGTGAAATCCCGATGGGATCTGAACTGTTGGATCAAACCTTGATCGGAGGGTTGCTGTGTATACTCACTCATTAACGCTTCAATTATAAATCCGTTAAGGAAAACCGACTGGGAATGATGAATTGGTTAGCGTTTCAGTTGCCAAGAATGATGTTGTTGGATTCTCCATTGAAAGGGGAAGTGGAACCGTCATAACAGGGCGAATAAAAGAAAATGAAGGTAACCGAATTGCGTTGATCATTCTGAAGGAAAAATGTGTAATTAGTAAGAAAAAGGATATGAGGTTGTTGTTGCCATTGCTGTTGGAGTTGTTGTGGTAGCTGTGTAGAAAGATTGAAGTGTGAGCAAGGAGGCAGAGCACAGGAGCAGAAATACACAGCAGAGGAAGGTTGCATGAAAGGGACATGGTGCAAAGAGTATAAATGGAGAAGAACAGAAAGTGCAAGGTGTGTGCAGAAGACACTGATGCAGACAGGGCAGAGCAACGCAACAGAACAGAGACAAGACTGGTAAGACATTGAATAACTTTATTGTGTTGTAAAGAGTTTAAGTTT
>JASDQU010428764.1:0-10058 GCA_032191745.1 Picea mariana
ATATACCCCCTTCACCCCCCTCACTTGATGGTGTTCCTCAAAAATCTTTCAGGCCTAACGTAAATTTTTCCAGAGCAGGTAGTCAAGAACTCCCTCCTTATAATATGCCAGTTGGTTCAAACCCTTTCTCTTTGTTCAGCACGTTTGGTAACAACGCTTTCTCATCAGCTGTTGTTTCAGCTGAGGGAAACCTCGCTTATGGACAACCACATCCTATACAGGGTACTATTCTTGCACATGGGGCACACTTAGGAATTCCTTCCTCACAAGGACCTTGGAATCCATGGCAGGGACCAATCCCCTTGCCAGGGTGGCAAGTCCCAATGCCTATGCCCATAGGATCGATAGGGGGAAACCCCTCCCAAAATCCTTGGAATCTGACACAAGCTCATCCCTTTATGTCCTATTACAGGAACCAGCCGATGATGTCTCAACAAGTGCAGAAGCCATACACCGGTCACGACCATGATTTTTACCAGAGCCCTGGAGAGCAACCTAACTTTTCCTAGCAACCTGGTGCCAGTCAAACTCCAGGCTCCTTTTTTCATGGCTACAATCCACAACCCAAACTACCGTTTCTGGAAACCCTGCACTTGCCATACTTGACAAGGGTACTAAATGACCCCATCTTTTACGATCTGAGTTGGCCTCCTATGCCGACCAAGTTGCCTTCGAACATTCCAAAGTTCAAAGCCAAGCCTAACGAAGATCCTGGCAATCACGTGACTACCTTCCACTTATGTTTCTCGTCCAACTCTTTGAAAGACGATTCCGTCCAGTTGCGATTATTTCAACGCACTCTCATAGGGAGTGCTGTGAAATGGTACATTGAGATCAACCATTCATGATACTCTTCCTTCAGTGAATTGGCAATGGCTTTCTTAAACCATTTCCAATTACCTATGAGATATGACGCCAGCACTGAATTGTTGGCCAACTTCGAACAGACAAAAGTGGACCATATCTCGGATCACATTCAAGAATGGAGATGCCGAAAGATTTTGATTAAAGTGCCAGTTCCACCAACATTCTTGCTTGAGTGGTTCCTTAAGTATTTAGCACCTCAATTATCTAAATACGTTGCAACATCCAGGGTGTTTTCCAAGGAAGACGTGATAATGAGAGCTCAACAACTAGAGTTGATTTACTCTCATTCTGGTTTACTCTACATGATTTTGCTAGATGCATCGAGGTCAATCCTTGACAAGACGAAATAGAGGTCTGGACCACATGCCGATGGCATTATTGGTTCAGCACAAGCAAAGCCTGCTGATCCATTGTCAAATCCATTGCAACAATTGTCGATATAGCAGACAACGGCTAGCCAAACCATCGGTTCGACTGTTCCCCCTACCCAAAATTCAGATGTACACAGTGTGAAAACGACAAACCTAAAGGCCACCCAACAGCCTGACAGAAAGAAGAAACAATGAAAGAAGGGTAAGGGGGATAAGAAACCCACCGATAATGCTGGTGGGGGAAACACTGAAAAGAAGAAGTCAAAGTATCCTTGTAATCTTTGCAAGGAAGACCACCTGACCCATCAATGCCCTTGGCTTGTGGAGGCCCAGAAGTTATTGGCACAACAATAGTCTGTTGTGTTAACGAACCCGTTTCCACATAGGAAAAATATAACTCTAGCCTCCTCGAGCGTGGAAGGGGGAAGTTAAGGATCCCCTCTGTCTTCGAGTAATCCTTCATTTGCAAATGTGTATATGATGAAAGTTGATGACTATCTATTGACTAGAGCACATGATTACAGAAATCCAAGCACCTCTGAGAAGGGTAAAGAAGTTGAAAACCTACCTCTTCCTCTCCAGATTGAGAAGACGTTGGGCGAAACAATGACACGCATCCCAAAAGGTGAGTTCAAGAAATATTCTCACAATCCAAACACATGTGCCACCCAAAAATACTCTATGGTGGAGGATTTATCACAAACCCCTTGTGCAATGTCTGCTTTGGAAGTCCTCCAGAGTTTCCCTTCCTAAAGAAAGGCTCTGTTAGCTGCCTTAGGATCTGCTGAGACTTGTAATCCAGGAACGATCATGCTTGATACGACCGACTTAAAACCTCATATTCCTTACCATGTATCTTTTCAGATAGTAGTGGCTTACACCACAAAAACTTTTACCTGGAATATTTTCTGTATAGTGGTGGATGAGGGTTCCTCGACATGTGTGATGTCTTTGGCATGTTGGAAGGCCATAGGCCAACCCATTTTGTCTCAATCACCTACTCTTCTTACAACCTTTAACAGTCATTCTTTATGACCACATGGGATCATTCCCTCTTTCCCCATGCAGTTAAGGGGAAACACTGTGTGCATCGAAGTTGAAGTGGTCGATGCATCTCTCGACTACAATATTTTGTTAGGAAGGAGTTGGACCTATGCTATGCAAGTAGTGGTCACGACAGTTTTTTGGGTCTTGTTGTTTCCACACGAGGGTCGGATCGTGACCATTGATCAGTTATCCTTCTCTCATCCTGACCATTCATCGGTAGTCTCCACGGTCTTGATGATTGATAACCCTCAACCCGACATTGTCAGCATAGGGGTTGGTTTGTGCCCACCTTTGATGGGTACTTTTGATTACCCACCTCCGACCAAAAATGTCCATTACATGTCAGCTGACCCTGACCAGCCTCGGGATTAAATATTTCAATTCTTGTCATTTCGCACGACGTACTTTAATGATCTGTGGAATATTTCTTCCCCATCAACTAAGATGGAAGGTACAGAGCACCATGTCATGGCCATGCCTTTGTCCATGACAGACGTTGCATACTCGATAATTCAGCGAGCTTCTACTGACCTCGATCCGACTCCCGCACAAGAGTTAGATCCGGTGCTCGAGCCTATTTGGGCTCAAGGTTCCCTTGATGATACATATTATTTAGACTTATTCTTTCCCTCATATGAGGTGATTATTGAGGCAATGACTATTCTGGGTAGACCCTAGGATGATCTTCATCATAGATCTTATTTCCTTGTAGAGTTAAGACGAATTTAAGCAGGTGAATTCACTCTAACTATGAATGGAGATAAAGGTTGTCCTATCAATCCTTTGGCAATGCATGCATTTTATGATAAAGTAAATATGGCAACAATAGCTAAAATGATACCTATTGACATCTCCAGAACCCCTGGCATCGTGGAGAATAGCTTCGTCGAAGCAGATTTCTCCCCCAAGGAGATTCAAATCTACACGGATTTATTTAAAGAATTTTGCGACGTGTTTTCCTGGTCTTACAAGGAAATGCCAAGCATAGATCCAAGAATTGTCAAACATGAAATCATGACTTATCCTGATGTCAAGCTGGTCCAACAAAAGCTTTGTCTGTTCAATCCTAGGAAAACAACAACTATCAAGGCTGAAGTAGAGAAACTACTTAAAGTTGGTTTCATCTACCCCGTCCAATTGACTCAATGGGTGTCGAATCCTGTGATGGTCAATAAGAAACAGGGTATGATTCACGTATGTACAGACTTCCGTGACCTGAACAAGGCCTACCCAAAAGATAATTTCCCCATGCTATTTATTGACCAGATAGTCAATTAATGCACAGGTTGTGAGGATTTTTCATTCATGGATGGTTTTTTGGGATATAATCAAATACAAATCAAACTCGAAGAACAACACAAAACCACTTTCATATGTCTGTGGGGTACATTCTCTTATTGTAAGATGCCTTTTGGTCTGAAAAATGTTGGAGCTACATTTCAACGAGCCATTTCTTTTGCTTTCCATGACCTCAAACACATAGTCGAGGCTTATCTCAATGATTTAGCGTCATGATCTCACAAGAGAGCTGATCATCCGACACACCTCTGACTTATCCTTGAACAGTGTCGCTATTACCGAATCCTCTTGAATCCAAACTAGTGCAGTTTTTGTGTCACATCGGGTCATCTGTTAGGTTTCATAGTTTTGACAATAGGGATCATGGTCGATCCTCTAAAGGTTGAGGAAATAGTTCAATTGTCTCCCCCGTGCACCATCACTCAGCTTCAAAGTTTGCAAGGAAAAGAAAACTTTTTATGACGTTTCATCACAAACTATGCCGAGATCACAAAGGGTTTTATGCATTTATTGAAGAAGGATGTTCCTTTTCATTGGGACGAATCTGCTCAATGCTTTTTCACAGTGTTGAAACATGCCCTCATATCTACCCCTCTACTTCGACCACCCAATTATAATAAATATTTCTTATTATATTTGGCCGCTGCAGAGTCGACCATTGGTATGGTCTTAGTTCAGGAGGATGATTTTCTCTCAGAATACGTAATTTATTACCTGAGCCGAGGCCTAGTTGGACCAGAACTTAGATATTCCCACATTGAAAATTTTGTGTTGGCAACAGTCCATGTTGTCCAACGGTTCTATCATTACATTTTGTTTCGCAAGACCATCGTCATTGCCGTCGTGAATCCATTTCAATACATATTGACACGATGAGTCATCGGTGGAAATATCAGTAGATGGATAGTTATCCTCTAGGAACTCGACTTGGAGTTCATTTCGGCAAAATCCAAAAATTCGATGGTCTTCGCAGAAATCATATCGAAACTTTCGATCGAATCAGGTGATGTTATACCCGACGAGTTTCCTATCAAAGTAGACATGTTTTTGATCGTGTCTTCTAACCCCTGGTATGGAGATGTGCTTTTCTATCTCTAGACTTTGAAGTGTCCCACCTCTACTTCTCGTGATGAGTGTCATCATATACGTCATCAGACTAAGAAATATCTCATACTCGAAGACACTTTGTATCATCGAGGTGTAGACTACATCCTTCGCTGATGTCTCACTCATGAAGAAGCATAAATCATGCTTAACGATTTCCACACCAAAACATGTGGCAGTCATCTATCTGGGTTGGCAACATCCCAAAACATTCTACGAGCCAGTTACTTCTAGCCAACATCAATCAAAGATTGTGTTGAATTGGTCAAGAAGTTCCACCCATGTCAGATATTCTCTCGGAAGATGAGGGAACACCCCGCTCCCATGTTTCCCATTATTACCGTTGGTCCCTTCATAAAATGGGGGATTGATTACACTACATGAAACCCCCCTCCAGCAAAGGGGCACTGCTATATCATTGTAGTAGTAGACTACTTCACCAAGTGGGTCGAAGCTATGCCAATGTTTAAAAATGACGGGGAGACAACAACTCTCTTTTTGTTCAACCAGATAATAGCAAGGTTCGACGTCTCGAGACATATTGTCACTAACCATGGTAGTCACTTTCAAAACAAAATGATGACTGAGTTAACGTCAAATATTGGGTTGCGGAAAGAATATTCATCACCCTACTACCCCCAAGAAAATGGTCTAGTGGAAGTTGTAAATAAATCTCTTAAGACCATTCTATAAGGAATGATCAATTCAGCCAAGTCAAATTGTCATTTGATGTTATACTCAGTATTATGGGCTTACCGAACATCCATTAAGACTGCAACTAGTTTCTCACCTTTTCAACTCGTTTAAGGGATGGAATCAGTCTTGCCCATAGAATGCCAAATCCCATCTTTAAAGTTGGTAGTACAGTTATTGCCAGACACTTCACCGCTTGAAGAAAGTATATTTTATCTCGAGTAGCTCAATGAGCAGCGTCATGATGCGGCCTTAAATAATGAAGCTCACAAACAAAAATTCAAGTGTCAATATGATCGGTCCATTCCTCCTCAAATTTTCTCTGAAGGAGACCTTGTCTTGGTCTATGTCCAAGATAAGGACCCCCTGGGGGTAGGCAAATTCAAACCTATGTGGTTCAGACCTTTCATCGTAAAAGAGGTTCTAAGAAAGGGCGCTTATCGTCTAGTGGACTTTGAGGGAAATGTTTTGGAGGATCCTATAAATTGGCTCTACCTCAAGAAGTATTACTTGTAGGTAGGTTGCCTTCGGTGAATTTTTGTAACATATGTATAGTCTTTGTACTATTACTTTTTAGTTTTTCTTTTGGTTTTATGGACGTTTCATTTTTTATGTTATCTTTTTCACTATGGTAGATGTCAAGTGAATTAGAGGTGTTCGTTGGGTTCGCGAATGGTACTAGCTGACACACTCAGAGGCTTGCCTCCGCAGCTTAGGTGATTTTCACACCTCAGGGCCAGTTGCTATCTTCAAGAGGTATTTGTTTAGGAGACACCAAAAACAATGTCACCAAATACAACGCAGTTATTGAGTTTCTTTGTGATGCTTTGTTGCTTGGTATCTCTCACCTCTGAGTCTATTTAGATGCTCAGCTGGTTGTGTCTCGGTTAAATGGAGTGTATCACATTCATGATCCTACACTACATTGACGGTTCCTTAGGGTACGTCTCTTAGAATGAATCTTTTATTTCATTACATATATCCATGTTCTTAGGAGATTGAATCAAGTTACAGATACTCTAGCTAATCTTATATTAGATTGGCATCTTGCACACATGGAAGAAAAAGCACACACATGCACATGTAAATACATTTGTAAATAAGTGTATTCCATAAAACAAAAAAATATAAAAAAAAAATATCCATATATAGATCGTAAAGTGTCAGAGTACATAAGTGGGTGCGAGCACCTCAAAAAATATGTGTCCAATAAAGAGTCACAGGGCTTATTCCCTCAAAAATATACAAGAGGTTCCCTCAGCACATAAGAAGTCTAGTCTAAGCTAAGGGCGGGGCCTGTTGGCCCTACCATAATGAACAACGGAGTTGGCCAAACGCCATAAAAGTTGGACCCAAGTTCGGGGCACCCCAACAACATGAGTTTGCATCGACAATGGCAAGTCCTCGATCTCTACCATTGGGACTGTGTGAGTGAGTGTGGTAAGGTTCCTCTCCACTCATATCAAAACTCTATCAGCCTCTTTGGCTATAGGCCCCCTTACTGCTAATGGCCCTACCTCTGGTCGAGGACGTCGTCGGCTCCTCACAAAATCTGTTGGACGCACTGGTCCCACATATGCACGTAACAGATATATACTAGTCAGATACTTTGGTACAAAAAAAATGATATATATAAAAAGAAATAAAAATTAAAAAAACTTTGAAAAAAAAACAAAAACAAGCATACCTAACTCTCCTCGCTCTAATCCGAGAGGTACGGCCATGGCATGGTTCCTGGAGAAGTCAATCCTGGCATAGGGGTATTCCTCTATCATCGGAATCTATTGTGCCCACCAAGCAATGGATTTGTCATTGAAATCCTCGATAGTCCTCCCTCCCCCCTATCGCGGAAATAGTGCTGCCCACCTGCATAATTCTGGGAAAGAGGCCTCGTTCCCTCATATCGTCTCTCTAGGGATAAGACTGGGTAATCTCGAAGAAGAAGAAAGAAAAAAGAATAGTCCCAAACCCAAAGTTCTTGTGCACCCGCATTCGACAGTCTGTCAACTGTTTTTTCATACATATCAACAAGGTGGTGCTCCATTCAAAAAATTTTGCATTTAAGCACTGAACTGCACAATTCATGTGCACCTGAGAAGCCTGATGTAAAGATGCATATACTGTAATCCGCCCCAATGAATAGAACTATTGCTTTCAGCGATAGGTTAGAAATCTTTCTTATCAGAACCTGTGTGCCCACTTTTTCGGTACCAGCCTCGCAATGGAGTCCAATCAACTCCGCTATATTGTGAGGCCCAGAGGGAAATGTGTGAAAGTTGACTGGTTCCCCTCTCCTTGAGATGCCAGTTAGAAAGTAGATATCTTTAGTCATTGGAGTCAATGACTGTCCCTCAAGCATGAATGCCTCTGCATCTGGGTGCCAGTAATCTACCAAGGCATTCAACAGCCTAGGTTGCACCCTCATATATGGACACTAAAAGAATTTCAGCAAACTGTATTGCGTTATGCGGCAACAACATCAGGATCCTCTCCGACTAAATTATCGATGTCCTCATGCTCTCTCTCCCTCCAATGAACATACATCCTGCAATTCACAAAGTCATGAGGGGTTAGCTCTTGTTTGTTTTTATTTTATTTTATTTTTTTCACAAAAGGAGGGTACACGCAGGTTGTAGTGTACACAGTCACATGTGCACGCGTTTCGTTTTTCTCCTTCACGCGTGCACACGTGGGCTGCCATAGGACAACCCATGTATACATAGGGCCGACCTTTTGAAAGGTCGACACCTCTCTTAAAAAAAAAATTCAAATGCATAAAAGAAGAATGGAATAGCAAGAGGGGTTAGTATGTACTTACTTGGTCCAAGCAGAAGTTTGTTCCGTCCACTGAAGCTCCTGGAATAAACTTTTTTAACAAAAGGTTGTTTTGGCTTTTCGTCAATTTCTCAATTTGCAATAGTGATAATGAGTTGTCATCTTCTGTTTATAGACTTTTTGGCCCCTTTTTTGGCATTTTTTTTACCTTTTTGTCATTTTTTGTAGCCTAAAAAAACATTTAGTATGATTCAAGAGTTTCTTGTGGAATGTTACAATAAATGTTACTTTGGGTATTGGGATTGTTTTTGGAGATTTGGGTCATTTTCAAGTTCTTTTGGTAAAAAGTCATTTTTCCAACTTTGTGCATGTAAGATAGGATTCCATCTCCACTTGTTGCACCTCGTTTCCTTTTTCATTGTGCCATAGGATCGATCCCACGGAATTGCGACATGAAACCATCATTGTTGCTTTAAAAGCGTTGTATTTTAGTGGTAGAGCCTAACCCTTCATGGATGCCCTAGATAGATCCTAGTTGCATTTTGTCATCCATGTCGTCATTAATGACTTTAGGATCAGGAGTCCTTGTTAGTTTTATCCTAATTACGAGTTTGAGCCTCATTTGCATGATGCATTATCACTCTTGACCTCACCCTCAAGACTCCCACAAAACACAATGGATCTTCTTTTAAGCCCTTTTTAGACCCTCTAAAAATGAAAATATTGTCAAGCTACCTTATTGACCTTTACGCTCGTTAAACTAAAATTTGAAGGCATGTCCATTCGGCAATAGTTTACCCCTTTTTTGGTCTGGATGGTCAACTAGAGCTTCGGTTCCCTAGAAGAGTATTCTCAGGTATGATGTTAACCCTTTTTTGGGCCTGAGGGACTAAATTACGAAAAAGGAACCCCAATAGAGTCCATAGTTAAGCTCTTTTTAGACTCCATAAAATTGAAAAGATCGTCGAGTGACCTTATTCCTTCACACTCATTAAAATGGTCCAGGAGAACATTCCTGACAGAGTCCATAGTTAAGATTTTTGCAAACTCCTTAAATATGAAAAAATTGTCGAGTGATCTTGTCTTTATCACACTTATTAAAATGGTTTTGAATAGACATCGTTTCAGTGCCAATTTACCCCTTTTTCGAACCGACTAGACTACCTTTGAAAAAGGTACCCCAACGGAGTCTCCTTTTACGTTTTTTCAGACTCTCTAAAAATGAAAAACCTACCGAGCTTACCTTCTCTGGGCTCGTTAAAATCACATTGAAGGACGTTACCATTGTGTCTTATTAATCGCATTTGCATACCTGCGTCTTTGGCCTAATTCTGGCTCCATGTTGCTCTCAATTGAACCATCTAAAGCATGCCTTATATGCAATCCCTATAGAACTTTGCCTCTATGTATTGACACCTTGGCCCACAGAGGATTTTTCTCGAGTGTCCTTTTTCCTACATATATCCCTTTTCTATGAGCATCCATGTGTTCCTTGCGCTTGGAAATAGTATACCTGTGACACTCGATCCTCCTTTGTAACATAGCATTCTTTTATTATTTTTCAAGATTTCCAAAATTATTGAAAAAGACAAATATATATATATATATACCCCAAAAATAGGAAGGGAAAAGTATTTTATTTGTGTTGGCAACATAATGAGTCACCCTTGGACAAACCACATCCTTTCATTTGTTCGTCAAGCCCTGGGATTTAATATGACCTTAGGAAGTTGTTTCTCGCTACATAGAGTTGTGTCCTCCTCCATTTGGTTATTCTTCCAAACATATGGAGAGTTTGTGTTGCCTCCTGCATCGTAGACTTATGTCAAAAACCATGCTTCCTGAGTCTCATATTTTGTCGTGATATTGTCCAAGGGAAGTTATTACCAAGCATGAGTCAGC
>JASDQU010428913.1:0-10124 GCA_032191745.1 Picea mariana
ACTGTACATAATATGTTTCATGTTTCATTTCTTAAGAAATATATGCCAGATGCTAATCATGTTATTGATTGGAATGTGATTCAGGTGGAACAAGAAGGTGTCCTGCAAGTTCATCCTGTGTGCATATTGGACAGGAAAAACAAATAGTTGTGGAATCGAGCTATAGGGTTTGTAAAGGTCCAGTGGACCTAGTACAGTCCTGAGGATGTGACATGGGAGCATGAAGATGTTATGCGGGCAGAGTACCCACATCTTTTTGAAAATTTTGAAAATCTTGCAGATGCAGTGTAAAGTTGCACTGAGGACAGTGCAAAAATAAGGGGAGGGGATTGTAATGTCCCCAAGGTCGAGCCCTGTTGTAAATTATGTCTATGAAGTATAAATCTTGCATTATGGATTGTAATTATTTTTTATAGGCTGGTGAGCCAAGTTTATATAAGCTGGTGGGCTTATGTGTTATTAGACCAGGGAGCCTAAGTGTTGAAGGCCAAGAGCCTGATTTTTTTACATGTAATTATGCACAGTATTAATACAAAACATATCTGCGTGTGGACCGACCATGATGAATGAGTGATGGGTGAATAAGCATCCACAAAGCCTGGGTAAGGGAGAGAGGGTTGAGAGGTAGGAAGAGGGCCTAAACTGAGGGGGCTTAAACCCTTAAGAATAATATTAAATTATTATTCTAAAAATGATGTGTGAAACATGTTTTCCTTGATCCCAAATCCCTGGAAGGGGGAACGCGTGCCTAAAAGTGCACACCAGCTGATGAAGCGCATGCAGGCTCATGGGAGACATGTGTTGGCCCAAGCGCATGCAATTTAACCCAAGAAGTGAGTCATGTTGGGGGTTTCACTTCCCATTTTTCCACGGATGGTTGCATCTGAGTGGGTTCGTCGATCATTCCTCCATCCATCACCTGAGTCGGGGAGTCCATTCTCCATATTCCGTTTGAATGGAAAGGCATTCCTGATCAACCTCTGTTGGGTGTTTTATGCTGGATCCTTTACCTGAACCGTGGGAGTCTCTGGGTGGAATCTCTGTACACCTTACGCATCTATGAAACTAGAGCTATGAGTCCGTTCTTTAATGTTGGTTGGGGAAACCCAAAGTGTCTCATAATTGTTGAGCCTTATTATGTTGAAGCGTCTGTCTGTCACCTGTTTTGGGAAACCCATGTTTGTTGTCTCAGTTGACTGTGGCGTTGATCTGAAAATAGAAGGCTGACTTGTTATGCTATGCAAGCACCCTCTACTTCATTAAAATAAACTTTACAGGACCTTGCTTCATGTGTTAAAATATGCAAGATAAAATTATGTGCCAAGTTTATGAATCTTCTTTTGAATGCTTATGTGTGAGGAAATGTTCTTTTAGATGGTTAAATATGTACTTTAAATAAATACACAGCAACACAACTTGCAGCAAATAAACCATCAAACTCAGAACAATCACAACATGATAAAGGAGTTCACCCCCCTCCGGGCTACATCTCCTTGAGCCTCCATTAATGGACTTGTCTCTCTGGGATTAATTTGTCAAAAGTTATTTTACAAGCTTCTTCTCAACTCCAATGGAAAAACAGACTGTACCATTGGGATCAGAACACATAAAAACCCCAAAAATGACTAATAAAACTTTGAAAACGGATCATGGCTCATCCGGGCATGACCTCTTCTACATGTGGCCTTAAGCTTCCCTGAGATTCTCTGTGGAAAAAACACCTGTAAAAGTCCTCAAAAGCCTCTGAAACCTGTCCCAATGTGTTCAAAGCATAACAATTATCCAAACATGATTATTCAATCACAGAAAACAAACATAGGCTCACCAAAACATGTCCTCAATCAATGAGGGCTTCAAGCTCCCTAGAGCTTGCTGAAACTTCAATGGCTAAAATATTGAAAAATAAGTCTTCAAATGGACTTGATAATAGTTCCAATGGATTCAGGATGTCCAAAAACCCCTAGCTGGGCTTTTACAGCACCTCAATCGGCCAAAAAATGAGGAAGATAGGCCGCCTGCCATTTTCCTCCTTCAAGCTTGTTGTCTCTGCATCTACAAAACGCACCCTTGTTTAATAAACCTAGCACACACGCAATATATAGCGTAAAAACCCAGCACTGAGCGCAACTGTGCCAACGGTGCAAACTATAGAATGGTTATGGGCACGCCAGCCCCTAACCGCCTAGCACCTGGGCACATAGGGGTCCATACGACCGTGCGCATTAGCAAAAAGGGCCAAACGGTTGCAACCGTGCCAACCATACTAAATCCCTGCACTCCAGTTGTGGGCACATGGCATATTACATAGAACCACGAACTTGGTTTAAAAACCCCGCACACACCAACTGTCGGGCTATACAATATGTGGTATGGTCATATATATAATCAAATGACCGCGGGCATATAACTTGTTTTAAACCACAATTTAAAACCCAAATGCGTGCGTCGTTATACTGGAACCATATGACAGGGTCATATGGAATACAATGCAACCACGGGCTAGGGCTAATCCCCAGCCCGATCCCCGCGCCAATAATACAAAAGCTTCAATTTAAATAAAATTAAATGCATATGTATAGTAAGTAACAACGCATGGCGTGCCGGTTGGGCGGCCATTGCTAAAGCTCTCAGTCTATGGCGAAGGTCCAGGGTTCAAGTCCGATAGACTCTACAAAATTTTGAACAAACCCAATAGACAATAAAGGGGTGCCACGTGGCATCCCATGACTGGGCCACGTGGCACCTTACCATTTACCCAATAACTGCCACGTGTCAACAAATGATTCTCCCAAGTCTGCTAATATGAAATTGCCACATCACCTCTGCCATGTCAGCATGTATGATCAAGCCACGTCAGTGTACGTTCATGCCACATCAACATCCATATGGACTGTACGGACTGCACAGTCATCATCCATTTTTTTTCCTCTTTGACGATTCGGACAGATCGCGATATCTCTCGCTGCCAATGTCTGTTTGAGATGAAACGAATTACGTTGGGTTCACAATGACGAGTTCTACACTCTCGTCCGTTTTGAAGAAATTCCAAGAACATTGATTTTTGGGCTAAAATTTGACCCCTGGTCCAGATTTTGATCAGGCGTCCATGCAGTTCTTGGTTGGGTGTGGTTTGCTGTTGTTGTATGTTCATTGTTGAGCCTTGTTGTTTTTCTACTTTGTACAGGAACAAGATTAAGGAAACCAGTTCTATGACCTGTGTGTAACCTTTCTCCAGCTGAGGGAGGTGATTGTTGTTGAAGAGGCAGGTTTTACCAAGCCTATGAGTGACTCTCTCCAAGTGAGAGAGTGCGTGGAGGAAGGAGAGAGCTCCTGGAAGGAACCCTGTAGCTGCCACAGAGCTCGAAGATTTCTGGTCCAGTCTGTTGATGAAGCCCAAGGAAAGGGAGGTTAGCAGCCGAAGGATTGTCTAGGTGACAGAGAAGGTGTATACTCCTAGGGTGGGACAGGCATGTAGGGAAGGAGAGTCTATGGGCAGTAGGAATAAGTGGTTCCTAGGAGAGAATCCTCCTTCTTTTACATGTATTCTTCCTGTAAACCTTACCTAGCCTAGGATTCCTTACCCGGTGGAGCTTAGTCCCAGCTCGGGGGTGACCTACTACTGAGAGTGATGAGAAGCATGGTCTAAGGCTGGGATGTTCGTGGAAGTTCTACACGTAGTTGGTGGTGCGTGATAGTTTCAAAGATAAGTGTCACTATGTTTTGTAATTCTGTAATTAATTAAATTGCATACCTTTGATTCTTGCAATGTTATCATGTATTTTGTTGTGCATATGAATTATTTTTATTTCCATTAACTCTGAAATGTTGGCAGTAATTCTATGTTTAACTGTAATTAAGCGTTTTAAGTTCATTAGAATGCATAATGTGTTACAGAAGTGTTTTTCCGCGTAGTAGCGTTGGCCCGATAGTGGGGTTGTTAGTCAGGGGTGTTACAGCTGTGCTCTTCCTCATGTTGCTCAACGTCTTCTGAAGGACTGGGATGGCTGATTTCCTCATGATACTTTTCTTTAGCGAACAGAGGATAAGGCTCTGCGGTCTATTCTTGGAAATCCAGCATATCTAGCTCAGAATTTGATTTGTAGTTGTCATACACAAGCTGGTTGCTCTGATCAGCAAATGGTGATGCATGACTTTGTTGCTCCTCATACGAATAATCATCAAAGGTTGTGTTAGCTCCCAAAATGAACCCATCCCTATGGTCGCATTTTGTGGTGGATAGCATGGCTATTGGTAGTTTTCTCAAATCGGTTTTGAATTTTTCTAGCTGCAAGACTTAGGTTTTGATTTTTGTCTTAGAAATAAGATGACCCAAAAAGGTCTTCTCTTTAAAATTTTCATAAAATATTTTCAACAGCTAACACGTTCTTAAAAGATGATGGTTAGCTGGTGAAGGTTGCAATTTTCACCAGCTAAGGGGCATTTCTCACAGGTCGTTAGCTGGTGAAAGCGGGGATTTTCAAACATCCAAAGAGCATTTTCCCGCGGGTGTGCGCTGGTGAAAGTGGTGAGTTGTAACAGCTAAGGAGCATTTCTCACTGGGTGGTGCGCTGGTGAAAGCGGTGTGTTTCAACAGCTAAGGAGCGTTTCCCACGGGCTGTTGGCTGGGGAAAGCGGGAATCACGTGCGTTTATCCATGTTTCAAAAATCAAATGATGATGCAATCAACTCGCATCATGCAATCAAGAAGGACGCGCTGGTGAAAGTGGATAATCATGAAAACTTGAGTTGCACGTCCAAATCGGATTATAAATCAGATCTGGTTCAGTAAATTATGCTCCACAATCATGGTGCCGAGAATGGAAAATTCGAATCCATTAACGCAGGTACAGAAGCTGTACTACCTAGCTGACAACATCAAATCAGTTCATCGCTTCCCCAACACGCATAACTCTCAAATGTATGCTAGATTTCTAATGTTGAAAGACAGAGCCGACTCCCGAGTGCTTCCACCAGCACAAGACCTCGGCCCGAATAGCAGTTTGTTGTGTTGTGTATGCAAAATCGTTTGGGATTTTGGGTTGCAGAATGGCGAGGAGACGCAGTGGGTATTTATTAAGAAAAGAGTTAGACAGCCTATCTTTCATACAGATGCATCCAGAAGTACAAAAACACTTCTCAAACGCAGGTTGCATCGAATTTGTTGAGAGGCTGCAAAACGGTTGTCACCAGTCAACAGCAGAGGCTTTTGCCAAAACTTTTGATGGGAATAAGGCTCGTGTTGGGTCCTTGGAGATCATTGTAGATGAAGCTGCCATTGCTGCAGCAACCAGCCTACCAAGATCGGGCCAGATTTGGTTAAAAACCACTGCCACCAAAAAACTAAACTTCGGAGCTTATTTGAAGGAAGAGTTCAGGCATAATGCATGGAAAAAGAGCATGTCATTTTCCCATTTAGAAGATGATTGGAAAGATCTGTTTAAGGGCATCCAACTCTACATAACCTCGGAGGGCAGGTATGACAAACTCATGATTTATCATTTCAAGCTCCTAGACCATTTCACAGGTAAAACCCTCCTCAATTTACCTTTTTTCTTACATAAGAGTTTAACTAAGGTCTGAAAAAAGATCAGGGCTCAACCCCTAAGCATGAAGAATACTCTGTGCCACTTTAGCCTTATTAAATTGATCATTCTGGAGGAATTAAGACAAAAGGGAAGGAGCTGGTAGCATTTTCTATTTTGGGAGGGCTTTGAAACTCAAACTCAACCCGTAAATGAACAGGGGAGAGGTGGTAAGAAACAATTGACTCCTTAAAGCAGTTCGAGGAAGAGGAGGACCCTGCCAGGACCTCCAGAAGATAGAATCTCTGGTGTGAAATCTCACAGGTCAAAGAAAAGATTGAATTTTGAAACTACTACAGAGCAGCCTACAGAGAAGAGAACACACATATTAAACCTGCCCTACACAGACTCAGAACCAGAGCAAGAAGATGAGAGCCCTGTCATCAAAAGTCCTGAACATTCAATTGAGTTTGCATAGAATTATGAGACCTTTACCCACACTGAGGAAGGAGAAACATCAAAGAGCACTAAGTCAAAGAAAGCACAGAAAATCAAGCATCTTAAAGAAGTGATCGCTCAGCAGGAGGTCTTAGAACGGGTAATCAAGGAAAGATACAAGAAGTTGTATGACAACTTTGCAAAAACCAACGTTGCATTTGAAAGATTGGCTCAGGAAAGTGTCAAGGAAAAGAAAAGAAAACAAAAGATCACCAAAGATTACAACAGTCTATGGTGGCTGGCAAAGCGCCTTAAAAGAAAAATCAGAAGATTGAAGCAAAAGAAAAAACAAAAGTCCCACCCAGATTTGAAAGTACTTGCTTAGGTTGCTGTAAACATACAAGGGGAGAAATCGGAGACATATTGAGTTTTTGATAAAATCACAGTTTTGAAGGTGAAAACTCATTTTGGGCTCAGGCAGGGCTTTCACCAGCACACATCGTATTTTTGCGACCAGTTAGCTGGTGAAAGGTAGCGCTTTCACCAACTAACCAGTGAAATATAAAGCGAGTTAGCTGGTGAAAGCAGGAAAAGCATTTTTGGAAGCCAAGGACAGAACATATCATTTTTCACAGGTTATAAAGGAGTTCCAGAGTATCAGGGGGATAACAACTTGCTTGCAAAGGACTCAGCATCAGAGGTTCGAGGGAATTTTGGGAACCACATGCTAAAAAAATTTCCTCAAATGTCGACTATGAACATTGAAGAGATCCAACTGTCAAGACAGGTGCCTTGCCATGTTTCATTACATCACAGATTCCAGGAGCTGAAGGATACAGATGGCGAATTTTTGAGATTGAAGACAATTCGAATGATAGTTTAGTTATCAAGCCTTTATTATCAAGTTGTTTAGTTAGATTTGAATTGCTATTTTTAAACACAGATCCATGTTTTTAGGATCTGTAAAACTGATTGTAAGAGGCTATAAATGCCTATTTTTTCTAAGAGACAAGGGTTCAAACTGGGAGATATTTTATGCCACTGTATAGACTCTTTTTGCAGAAATAAAGTTCAGTTTCCTTTCATTTTCAATATCAGAGTTGTCCATATTTCCTTTTCTGTACTTTGTTTCAGTTTATTTTAGTTCATGAAGATTGTTATCTCTTTATTGAGCTCATAGACTTGAAATTAAAGGATTCATCTTTATCTTGCATTAAGCCCTACATTCAGTTGTATTTGGCAATCAAGAATAGTGTTTTTCATCCCCCCTTTCAAATTACTTGATCTGATTATTGTTTCCTGAAAGCATTGTTTCTTTAGATGTGTGATGAGTGGTTTATTTCATTGATCATTAAAGACCCCATTGTCCCAAACACATAAAAACCATTATTTCTAAGTTACCAAGCATCCTTAGCCTACAACCCTAAGGAGTTTCTTGGAGTGATAGCAAATTGGCGTCGTTGCCGGGGAGACGAAATTCAAGTTTTGCTTTCCTGGGATACAACACAGAGCTGATCTTTGATGATAGACAAAGATTAGACATTTTCAGTTGGTTGTAATCATCTATCTGGTGACTCCACAAGTTCATCCTGGCTCCTAAGAGGATCAGTACTAGGGCGAATCCTCAAGAATCACCGATCACACTAGTGTCCAATCCAGAATTAATTCTCAGAAAGGGAAAGACCATTCAAGGTCAAACTTCAAGATCAGATACAGAAGGTAATCCTCTTTTCAGTTCTGGAAAATCTACTACAGAAAAAATTGAGTTCTTTTTAGAGAACATTGATGAAAAAAACAGCTGTAAATACTGTAGAAGAACAAATTATTTTTGATCAACAGAAAAATCCTAGTGATGATAAATTGTTAGATTTTAATTTGATCGGAAAAACACCCAAGACTTTAGAAAGAAGCCATAGTTCTTCTTCCCTTTAGTCTTTTCATTCTCAGCAACAAGAAGATCATTTAAACATTTAGACTAGCCTCCTTGTTGTTGAACACCTACTCCAAGAGCTATCTGCTAAAGGTGAAGGAAATTTGGCTGGACATCTTGCAAATTTTTACAGAGCCTCTTATCAAAACTCTTTCCCATTAGAAGATTCACCTCTTTCACATTCCTCCAGTGTTGAAGACTTGAAGAAGAAACTATCATTTTCCCCACCTCTGATAGTCATGGCTGCACCACCTCCTTTGACTAAAATGCAACAAATCCTAGCTGCTAGGTATGAACCACTCATATTTCCAAACCCAGTAGCAGCCATGCCAATGAGAGCCTATCATAAATATATGCCCAAATTCACATGCGAAGGCGATGTGTCTGTTGAAGAACATATTGAGGCTTTTTACAGTTATGCTGAAAACCTTAATATTGAAGAAGAAGATGTTTGGACACGAGTCTTTGTCCAAAGCCTAGATGTCCATGCTAGGAAATGGTTCAAAGAACTCCATGTTGGTTCCATTGCTGCAATCGAGAAATTGGATGAGACATTTCTGAAACATTGGGGTGACAGAAGAAATTTTGTCTACTACATCACAAAATTCGGAAACTTGAGGAAACAAAGTAGTGAGTCAGTCTCTGATTTCACTAAAAAGTTTAACCAGATGTATGGAAAAATACCAGCTGAGATAAAACCATCAGATGCTTCTGCCAATATCACATATTCTGATGCTTTCGACTCAGATTTTTGTTTACTGTTGAGAGAAAGGAGGTCACCAACATTATCTCTCATGCAAGATGTTTCCCTTGAGGTGGAATCAAATATTCTAGCCTCCCAGAAGCGGAAAGGAGATTCTGATAGGAGAAGACCAAAGAATGAGGCTTCATCTTCATCAAGTGTTGATCCAAAAATTGATAAAATGGCCAAGATGCTAGAGTCTCTAACCTCTTAGATATCTAAGCTCAAGCTCGAAAATAAACAGCCTGTGAAGGGAAGAGGCACTTATGATTCTGCAGGCATAAATCCGAATCAAAATCCCAACAACTTTAGAAGAAATAATCAGCCAACTCAGATCTTGCAAAGAGAAAAGAATCCTACTGAAGATCAAAGGATAAAGGTCCCCCTTCAAAATGTTGTGATGGACGAAGATGATGGTGAAGATCAAGAAGCTGGAGAAGGTGACATTCATTGTGTTGGAGAAGAGACAGGGAAATCTTATCTAACACAACAAGACTATGAGGAATCATTGATGACTGAACAGATAGAAGATAATCTTATTGATGATGGAATTTTCACAACAGAAGATAAGAATAGATATAACCTCTGATCTAAATCTAATACTGCTCAACAAGATGCACCAGCCTCTCCTGAAAAGAGCACAGCCCATGATAAGAAAAAAGATCAGATATCAGAAAATCAGCAAGCAAATCCTTCAAAGGTGAAAGCATCATCTCCTCCCAAGAAGATTGTTGCCCCTGTCAAGCATCAAACTCCAGAAAGTCAGCCTCCTATTGAACAACAAAGAAATCAGGAAGCCCCTTCAAATCAGGTAAAGGTTTTTGATAAAGCTGATGATAAAGTTCCATATTCTTTTAATTTTGAGGCTGAAATACAAAAAATTAAAATTCCTATTCCTCTAGTCGAGCTGATGAAAAATGAAATGTTCAAAAGGGATATCCTCAAAACTCTAGATCCCCAATCTGTATCCCTTTCTGCTGATATCCTCAACATACATGATGATAAGCCAACCATTACTCTTTGCCAAATGATAGAAGACAGAGATGAAAGTTGTCCTCCCTTTTACATCTCTTTAAATATTCATGAGAAAACACTGCATAACTATTTGTTGGACTCCGGTGCTTCGCACAATTTGATGCCAAAGGTAGTCATGGATGAGCTTGGGCTAGAGATAACCAAGTCTTATCATGACCTTTTCTCTTTTGATTCTCGAAAATTCAAATGACTTGGGATGATTAAGGATTTGGCTGTAACCTTAACCCAAGCATCAATGAAGACTATGGTGATGGATATAGTGGTGGCCGACATACCTCCTAAATTTGGATGTCTACTATCAAGATCGTGGATGAAGAGACTAGGTGGCACTCTTCAGATGGATCTCTCCTACGCTACTATCCATGTTTTTGGAGGGGTCGACACAGGTATGGGATCATGTATTTTGCAAATTGATGATTCATTACCTGATACATTGCTGCTCAGAAAGCCCACAGAT
>JASDQU010428916.1:0-10012 GCA_032191745.1 Picea mariana
CATGGTTTTCTCCCGATTTGGGTTTCCACGTAAAACACTGGTGTACTGTGTATGTGTGTGATTGTTTATTTCTTACTTCTCACTATTGGATAATAATTCTACATTGGTATAAAATTTGAAGAAAAAGGATTATAATTACGCTATTACTGATTCACCCCCCCTCTTAGTAATCCAACAAATGCCCGATTTGAATTTCAGGTGTTGCTGAAATCTCTTCTGATTGCCTCCACGTGTGCATTGTCGACTTTGAAGGTGATGCTCCTGCATCATACTCCCCTGGTTAAAACATTTTATGGACTCCTATCCATGAGCTCCTACACTATCTTTCTATGCTTCAAAATATCATGTTTTGTGACCCAACTTGCATCTTCCATTGGGTGATCTTTCCATTTCACCAGATACTCAGGATATGTCTTCCTCCTGGTTTTCTTTCCATCTCCCTGCTCAATAATCCTCTCCATATGAGGTTTCTATGATGTGGGTAATTTCTCTTCCCACTAAATTTATTTCTAATCATATGATCCTCCAGCTTCATCTCTCTTGTAAGGATATAAGTCTACAACATTGAATATCGACGATATCCCAACATTTTATGGCAATTCAATCTCATAAGCATTGGCTGCGAATTTTCTAAGAATCCTGCATGGTCCAATCTTCTTCATATTTAATTTGTTATATGTTCCCCTTGGAAACCTCTCTTTTGTCAAATGATCTAAAAACTCATCTCCAACTTTGAATTGAACTTCTCTTCTCTTTTGATCAACTCTGCTCTTGTATTTCCGACTGCTATCCTGTAGCTATTCTCTGACTCTGCCATGGAGTTTCTGCATTTCTGTTGCAAAATATTCTGCTCCAACACTTCTGAACTCATCTTGACTCAAATCTCTCAGCTCTATAATCCCTCTTGACTATATACCATATACAATTTCAAATGGACTTTTTCCTGTGCTCCTATTCACTAAATTGTTGAATGCAAATTCTACTTGTGCCAAAATCTGATCCCATTGTCTACCTTGCTCAGTGACTAAACTCCTCAGTAAGTTTCTGAGACTCCTGTTCACTATTTCAGTTTGTCCATATGTCTTAGGGTGATATGATGAACTAAAGGATAAGTTAGTTCCTAGCCTCTTCCATAGAGTTCTCCAAAAGTGTCCTATAAATTTGGTGTCTCTGTTTGAAACTATGCTCCTTGGAAATCCATGTAGTCTTACTACTTCTCTGAAAAATAGATTGACGATGTCTGTGGCATCGCTTGTCTTTTGGCATGGTATGAAATGTGCCATTTTTGAGAATCTGTCCACCACAACAAATATGGAATTGCTCCCTTTCTGAGTTCTAGGCAATTCCCAAACAAAATCCATACTGATTGCATCCCACAGCCTCTCTGGAATTGGTAATGGTTTATACGAACCAATTTTCTATTGTCTTCCTTTTTCATAATGAAAAATTATACATTTGTTCATGAATTTCTTCATTTATTCTCTCATGCTCGACCAATAATATGAATTATTCAATTGTGCAAACATCTTGTCATGACCAAAGTGTCTAGCTAAACCTCCACTGTGTTTTTATTTCAGCAGGTTGTCTCTCATTGAGCACTTCAGAAGACATAATTGGCTCCCCTTGAACAGTAATCCATCCTGAATCAAATATTCAGTCCATGGGATTTTTTCTCCCAATAAAGGATTCTTGCATGCCTCGTAAGCTTCTTTGAAATCTGCATCTTCTTTATACATCTCCTTGAGGTGTTCGAACCCCAAAGTTTCCACCTGGAATTCCTGTACAATCAAACTTCTTTTGCTCAAAGCATTTGCAACTTTGTTAAGAGTTCCAACAATGTGTTTAATAACAAAAGTAAAATTCTGCATGAATTCTACCCATTTTGCATGTTTCTGATTCAACTTTTATTGCCTAGTAATAAATTGCAAAGCATGATTATCACTGTACAAGACAAACTCTTTAGGAATTAGATAATGTCTCCATTTTTTCAAATCTTGAATCACCGCATAAAATTCCTTGTCATACATGGAATTCTTTTTCTTGGCATCATTCAGCTTCTCACTGAAATAAGAAACTGGCTTATTGTCCCGACTCAAGACTGCTCCAATAGCTAATCCACTTGCATCACATCTCACCTGAAATGTTTTTCCAAAATTTGGTAAGACCATAATTGGCTGCTCTGTGATTTTCTCTTTCAACACTTTGAATTTTTTTTCAGCTTCCTCCATCCAACTGAAGGACTTGTGTTTCTTCTTCACAGTGTCTAACATGGGTGCACATATGCCACTGATATTTTTGATAAATTTTCTATAGAATCTTGTTGTTCCATGAAATTTTTTTACTTCAAATATGTTGCTCAGTGATGGCCATTATCTGATTGCTCTCACCTTTCCTGGGTCCATCTTCAATTCATTTGAAGAGATTACAAAACCCAAATATATGGGCTCCTTCTTCATAAAAGAACTCCTCTTTATATTTATCAACAACTTCTCTTGCTGCAACCTTTCCATCACTATTGTTAGATGTCTTAGGTGTTCTTCTTTTGTCTTGCTAAAAATTAGTTTGCCATCCAGATATACTATGACAAATTTTCTGATGAGGTCTTTCAACACTTCATTCATCAACCTCATAAATGTACTTGGTGCATTTGTCAACCCAAAAGGCATGACCAACCATTCAAACAATCCTTCATTCATCTTGAATGTTGTTTTCCATTCATCTCCCTCTCTCATTCTTATTTGATGTTATCCACTCTTCAAGTCTACCTTGGAAAAATAGCTTGGTCCACTTAAATGGTCCATCAAATAATCCATCCTTGGTAAAGGAAATCTGTATCTAATGGTTATCTTGTTGATGGCTCGAGAATCTGTACACATCCTCCATCCTCCATCTTTCTTTGGGCTCAATATAGTCGGTACTGCACATGAGCTTAGGCTTTCCTTGACTAACCCTTTATCCAACAACTCTTAGACTTGATTTTTGACTTCCTCATTCTCTCTATGTGTCAACCTATAAGCTTCTTTATTTGGTAAAATAGCTCCCGGAATAAGGTCAATATGATGGCTTATGCTCCTAATAGGTGGAAATGAGTGTGGTAACTCATCCACGGCTATATCATCAAATTTTTCTAACAGTTCCTAGATTTCTATAGGCAAATCTTCTATAGAAGTATTTGTAAGGATAACTCTAGGCTTCCTCACTACAAAAAACTACATTTCTTTCTCCTTCTTGACTTATTTTAATAGCTCCTTCCCACTCATGAGAAGTATGCTTGGACTAGCTTCTGGCTCTTCCTCTTTGTATTCTATGGGTAACAACATATGTGTCCTACCATTCCTTTATAGGGTATAGGTATTCTTTCTTCCATCATGAATAACCTTTCGGTCATATTTCCATGGCCTTCCCAATAAAATATGACAGACATCCACATGAATTACATCACATAATATTTCATCTTTGTAACCTCCTATCTTAAATTCAACTTGGCACTATTGACTTACCATGACTTGATGCCCTTTCTGCAACCACGATACATTATATGGCCTTGGGTGTGCAGTTGTCTTCATCTCCAACTTTCCCACCATCTCTATGGATACTAGATTTTCAGTGCTTCCACTGTCTATGATCACTTTGCAAACTCTATCTTTCAACTTGCAAGAAGTTATGAACAGGCTTGTTCACTGAAGCAGTTCCTCTGGTTCCTTTTATGGTTTGAGAAGAAATTTCCTCATCATGAGGTTTCTTCCTCCTTTTGTTGCTTTTTCTTCCACATGCTTCTCCTCTTCAACAATATGTGCTTCTACGCCTTCTCTTTTTCTGTTAGGACATTCCCAAGATTTGTGTCCTTCTTTTCCATAGGTATAGCATTTAACTACGCCTCCTCTGGCTCTTCCTCTTCCTCTACCTATGGAAAAAGAACTTCTCCCACTGTCCTATCCTTCTTTGGAACTTTCACCCTTCTCATGGTTACTATGTTGTTTTTCATCTTCAAGCTTCGAATTCCAAAAAATTTCTTTGGTGGTTCCTTTGCCTCTGCTTGAGTTTCCACCTTTGGTTCGTTGGCTTTGCCTCCTGGCCAGCTTTTCTTCAGCTTTCAAGGCTGCTTGATAGGCATCCTCGACTTTACTAACATATATCATGCTGATCTCCTCTTGGATTTCATATCTCAGTCCATTGATGTATCTGGTTGTATTCTCATCTTCATTCTCTTTCTGTCCATCCCTGATGTTCATTCAGTAAAATTCTTCAGTGTACTCCTTCACTGATAAACCTCTATGTTTTAGATTCTACAATCTTCTGTAAATATTGATTTGGTAATCCTTTGAGATAAATTTTTCCTTCAACTTAGCTACCATCCTATCCCAACTTTTAATTTTCTTCTTACCATTTCTTCTGTGTTCGACTTGTATTTCATCCCACCATAACACTGCATGGCCTTTCAATCTTGTCACTGCATGCTTCACCATCTTGTCTTCTTCGATATCTTTGTAATAAATGTATTTTTCCATGGCGCGTACCCAATCCAACAATTCTTCAACTTCCAAATTGCCTTTGTACATAGGTACCTCTATCCTTGCTCTGGCTTCTATTCGTGAAACAACTTGTATCAAGCGAGCTTGTGAAACGCCCTCTGCTGCATTTTCCTTGACCTCTACCTCTTCACTTTCAGCCTCACTGACATCACCAACATCCAGTGCTCTTCTCTATGCGGTATCCATGGCATTTAATCTCATTCTGATTCACCTCATTTCTTCTTCCATCTCTTCATTCACTCAGTGTATTCTAGGCCACATGACTTCACTGTGTCACCTACAAACACAAACTGAAAATTTCCTTGATACCACAAATGTAACCAACCTTCCTCCTTTTCCTTTGTTTGTTGTCCACAAACAAACTCAAAATATTAGCTCTGATACCACCCGATGTAGACCCCCTACCTCACCCTTCGGCAGGGTTCACGACCTCCCGGTCACTAGATCATTCTTTCCTGCTGAGCCGAAATAGATCTCTAGTTTTGGCTCAAACCCTTTGAATAGATCCACAGGTCCCTTCATCCCTGATGCTAGCTTTGAGAATCTTTGCATGCACACCACTCTTTTCGATGCCCTTCTCCCTTCCGAGCCAATAGATACCTCTGCGTTGACTCCTTTTGTCTCTCATGACCTCGGGCTATGAACCAAGGCTTTAGACTATGCGCCTTTCATGTTTAAGAAGTTTAGGACTCACACATGCAAGCTCTCCCTGACTCCCTGTCTTTCGAAATGATGAAACTCGAAAAGGGCCTAACGGATCCTCCTTTAAGCCTTCTCCACATGACCTTGTACTGTGGCCTAGGGATACTCCTCCAAGTGCTTTGGCTTTCACGATTTGGGAAATCGCAATGCAATTCTCCTCCTTTCCCTTTCAAATCCCCGAAACCCTGAGACATAATACCTCTTGGATCTACGATCCAGATCTGTCACTTGATCAACGACCCATATCAAATCCCAACGATCTCCTTTTTGGTATTTTGCGGAGTCTTCACCTTCCAACTCTCGGTGACCAAACTCTCTATGACTTTTGAATATTTTCCATGCGTCCTCTAAAATGGACGGTTCTAATAGTTTCGTGAAATCTCCTTTAATGATTTTTTCTCAGTCTTCTCCTTCGTTTCCTCGATGCCAAAACGCCAACCAACAACCACGTATCCCCTCTGATGAACGGCTATAACTCTTAATCATGATCAATGGTTGTGATATTTTCGGGATGAGCAACGATCATGATCAAATCCTGGCATTCTTCCTTTTGGGGATTTGGGAGAATCTTCACTCTCGTCTCCTGGTAAACAAATCCCCAGTGGGTTCTGGAGCTTCTCCACATGTCATATAATGACGGATGGTTGTGACGCTTTTGGTACTTTGATGAGTCTATTCCACTTTACATACACAAGGTTTAAACCTCATGCTCCTTCCTCTAGAGCCGATGGCTATCGGTCCTCTGTACTAGATATGACGGTCTGCGGTGCTCCTCCTTCTGAGATTTCCCATCTCTCAGACTTAAAAGGTTTTCTAAGCATCGAAGACCTCAACCTTTAATTCTTCCTTGCTGAAGATCTGTACTCAAAAGTGATATCCTTCCTGAGCTTCATACTCTTTGAATATTCGACCTCTTACGCACACCTTGCATTCGAAGATCTCGAATAACTCAGATTCGAGGAATTTTCTTGAAACAAAAATACCTTACGCCCACCCGACATTCTCTTAGGTTATCCCTTTGAAAATTGGCCGCTTATAGCCTCTATGCATTCCTTGCACTTGGATCCTTAGGTTCCCTCTGTCCTCTCTCTGAACCCTTCTCTCTCAGTCATTCTAAGACTCAGTCAATGCACACCTTGCGTTTGAGAATGCACACCTTGAATACACGGTTCAGAAGAGAAACAATTGGAACTGATCCACTTTTGTTACAGGTTCTTGAAATCGTTTTGTCAAACTCTCATATAGGAACGAGAATGAAACAAATACCACATACAAAATGAAATATTCATGCAATCACATTCATATGAACATAGTCCAGTTTGGGACAAATTTTTGTCTATTCTATTCATTCATAAAAAAGAAAAATACACATGGTGTTCCTCTACTCTATTCTACTTTGGTTCTACTACAATCCTTTCATACTCTACTCTGTATATCTATATTACAAATTGAAAATCATAATATCTAAGGACTGTTTCTGCGAGCTCTCTCATCCTGTTCTGAAATCTATCATTTCGAACTTAAAATTGTTACCTACTCTATCCCATTATGATAACTGCTAATTACTATCAGACATAGTCAACACTCCATGTCTGGGATTTCTTACAGTCCTTAGAGACTTTTCAAACAAGTTACAATATTCAAATTGCTCAAAAAAATATCTTAACAACCCAATTAAATTCTAAGTTAATGCCCGATTTGAATTTCAGGCGTTGATGAAATCTCTTCTAATTTCCTCCACGCATGCGCTGTCGACCTTGAAGGCAATGCTCCTGCATTAGAAATGGAAGGCCATCAAAGAAATATGCATGGAGGGTGGAAAAAATTTATATAACAGATTCCCCCTAATGTGTGATGTCAGAGGAGTATCCACGATGGCTAAAATACATTATAATTCCCAGAAGTGGAGTAATGAGGACCCAACTGGAAAAAATAGTAACTCATGAGAATAATACAATTCATATTGACTCTGTACACATGGCTGCCGGACTGAATTACACTGCATATCCATGTGGATATATAATAAATAGTCATTCATGGCCATGAATAGGAAATACAAAGTTGAGACATGCCATAGAATTTCATAGTCATGAACAAGACGCGGTGGAGTCCAGTCTCAAAATCAGTTGAATATATATGTATATAGTGGAGTACAATCTAATCTTTCATGATCCCTGAAGTCATATAGGTATTGGTCCGATGAAAGGAAGAAACATATATGAGATCTTGCTACTGTAAAATTCAGGTCTTCTACACTATCCACTGAAGGTGCAAGTATACATTATGTGAATAAATGAGTTGAATTAGAACACAATGAGACTTCGTTTGATTACTGATAATTGAGGTATATCATTAAAAAACATGAGACAACCCACCAATAATGAAATTAGGTGTCAAGGAACCAAGTAAATTCCACAAGTGTGAATAAGGGTGTTGAGGTTGAACACTTGAAGAATCCATCGATCAGGAGACATTAATGTATTCCCAACTATCAATGGTGGGAGAACTTGCCACTAATGAATGCAAGCCTCTAGGTACTCATATAACTCTAGATCTCGATTCCAGAATCAATGAGTTGAAGTCGATGGAATAAGAACCACTAAAAGGAGAGTGTTAAGGAATCTCTCATCATCCAGTGTGAGGTGCAAAGCAATAGCTTGATGATTAGGAAGATTCAAGATAAATAGGATGTTCATGAACCAATGACCATGCGCATCTCTCGCAAGCACCAAATGCAAGTAGTACACTAAAGCAACCCTCTAACTAGTAGCTAATAATGAAAACTATCGACAAAGGTGAATAATCCACCAATAGGGTATAATGGAATCTAATACACTTCACAAATCCCAATGTGTGAATAAATTTCTTTCCCTCGAACACTAGGTAAACCCCCATTCAGTGACCGATGGAGAGATGTCATATGTTGGGTTCAAGGTCACCTACCAATGATGAAAGTAGGCCTAGGGTGCAGGTTAGGACAAAAATTTCATGTGATTATGAGGTTCACTTGTAATGGGATGTCTAACATGAAAATTCAAGACTTCTGATAAATGGCCGACACATGATTAGACTTCCTTTGAAACAGAGCATGAGACAGATGAATAACTCAGGAAGCATAGACTTAACACTGATAATTGACAAAACATTGTGACATAGGCGGCATCAACAAACTCTCCATAGGGATTGGAAGAGTAACCATCCGAAGGAGTAGAATCTAAATAAAAATATTAGTTTCTTAATTCCATGCTAAACCCAAACCTTGGATGGAATCAAGAATTTGTGCTTTGTTCAAAGGTGACATGACTGCTGTCGATAGGAGATAATATTATTTTCTCGCTCGTCTTTTTTTTTCATAGTAAAATAAATTCTATGATACAGGAGAGGAAACAAGTGTCATGAGTAAGAAACTAGTTCCAAGCAGAGGAACATACCTATTCTCAATGCAGGGAAGTGCATGCGGGACATGGACACTCGAGGGGGTGTTTCCTCTATGAGTAAAGGTTTGTTAAGTTGCAAAGGATATATGGAAGACACTTCTTGGCTAATGTTGAATTTTTTTTGGGGAAGCAACTTATAACTAGAAATCGAGAATTGGCATTAGGCTCAACAATGCAAGCAAGATAATGGGATGCAATTACAACTTAACTCAAAAGTGTCCTTTTTCATAGATTTAGACCCCTAGGCCTGAAAAAGTATAAAATAATACCCAGGAGAACTCTTCTAGTCAATGGTGACTAGAGTATTCCTTTTTTGTAAGTAGTCTATTTGGTATGGAAAATGGTTAAACTTATACCCAAATAGACGTCCTTTCAAATCCATTTAATGAGTGTGAAAGAGACAAGTTCACTGGACAATCTTTTCATTTTTTGGGGAGTCAGAAAAGAGATTAACCAAGACTCGGAGGGAGCCCCATAAGTAGTATTCAGAATGAGATTGAGTAAGATCAATGAGGTTTGCATGCAACTTCATATCGATACTATAAGGGACTCTCAAACTTATGGAGTAATTTCTGCATGGGCACCAAATGACAAAAGTGTTCATACTAGGGTACCCATGTTTGATAAGTCTCTACCATTTAATAATGAGACTTCTAGTAGTAGAAATAAGGTTCTGTGTCTCTAAAAAATGGGTTCATACCTAGGGCATATGAATCATGGTCATAGTATGATGAAAACATGTAAAGCAAGGTGAAAACCTACCCTATATGCCAGTGATGGTGAATACCTACCGAAAGCACGAACGGGATGAAGAATGTCAGAAATCCATGAAACACTAGACAAAACCACTTCAAACCAGGTCTTATATTGCTCAATTAGTTGATATGGTTTCAAACAAATATAAAATATAGGGTGTTGAGTGCAATCTATGTCGTATAAATTCTCAATGATTTAATGTCAACCAGGGATGCTCGTAAGCTTGTGATGATGCCAGCAAAATATATGCAGGAGTAGGCATCTAACTCTAATCTAAGAAAATTCAATCAAATCCTAACTCTTGCATTCCACTTAATAATACTTAGTTGTTGTAGGCATGAAAACACTAGCTCCCATTCAGGAGGTCTTCTCAGAATGTTTCAAATAACCCATCAACAATCAAGATCATTAAGTAAACACTCATGCATTGAAAATAAATACTCTTAAAAAGGCTTAGTTGTTGTAGGCATAAAAACACTAGCTCCCATTCAGGAGGTCTTCTCAGAATGTTTCAAATAACCCATCAACAATCAAGATCATCAAATAAATACTCATGCATTGAAAATAAATACTCTTAAAAAGGAT
>JASDQU010428924.1:0-10090 GCA_032191745.1 Picea mariana
AAGTGAAGCCTGAGTAGCTTCACATGTTAGGGAAAAAGAATAAGATAAATCAATTAGTCGCCAAGAAATTTAAGTGCAGAACAGAGCAGAGGGATATTCTTTTTGCATGTAATCGAGATTCATCCAGTTTTCAATTTTTGGGTAAGTTTTTGTTTTCGGTGGTTTAGGCGAGCCCATGTGTGTGCTCATTAACCACCGAAAAGGCTAAATGACTCCATGGCCCAATACTAAAGGCACAAGGTCTACTAGGTTCTTGAACACCTCACAGGGAGATATCCATCCCAGTTGGAGCCAAATGTTAACTCTCAAAAACGCACCGGCATTTTTGAAGGAAATATGCCTAATCTTGAAGGGAAATTTTCACTAGCTTACCTAGCTCCAAATCCAAATCTGATTATACCATTGGAAAGCTTACGATCTGTATATGTCGATCGACTATTGGAACGTGCAAAACGAATATTTTATGGCTGAGAAAATTGATTTTTCCCAAAGGCAGTTTTTTCTGAAAATTCTGACTTTCGGTGGTTAAGCTACCCGAAAAATGTGCCAGTCAACCACCGAAAGTGTCTGTGTGCAGAATTTGAGCAAGTTTTTGCACAGGTCGAAGATTTTCAAGATGAAATGATATAGAACCTTTTCCAACAGGTGTCTTATGAATTATCTAACTCATTCCAGCATCTATTTTTGGTCTATGATGAAGAAAAGAGCGATTTCAAAGGTAAAAGGGTAATTTCCTTTGAACTAAAAGATAGGGTATCCTGCCAACTCAATCAATTCGACTTGGAAAACAGTTTTACTTTCTATTTTTAGAAGATATGATCCATGTTTTTAGGATCAGATGGTTGTTTTGTAATCTTATAAATATCAGAACAAAACATGAACCTGGGGTTCAATCCTGGATACATTTGGCCTATGTACTTAGACTCTTATTTTGATATGAATCACAGTTTTCTTTTGCTACTAATATCAAATTTTCTCATGTGTTTCATTGCTCTGTAATTCGATTCAATTTAGCTCAGCTATTAAGAACTGTCATCTTCTTATTTAGCTCATGAATTCGAATTGAATGATCTCTTCCTATCTTGTATGACCCTGCATGTCAATGTACTTGGTTATCTAGAATAGTGTTCTTCATACCCCATTCCAAATTATTGCATCTGATTATTGGTTTCTAAAAGCACTGGCTCATTTGAATGCATCATAAGTTGTTCTTCTCATTAGCCATCCTCAGTTATCCCATTGATCCACACACATTGATTATTGATTTCTTAAGTTACCAGGCATACTTAGCTTACAACCCTAAGTAGTTCCCTGGAGTGATAACAGTATATTTTTGGAAACTTCATCCAATGATGGGCCCTTTGCTATGTTTGAGGGTACCCATCAAAAAGTAATGTTGACTATGGCGATTTGAGACATTCTTCTATAGGAAACCCATATCTGGTTTTAGCTGCTCCTGGTAAGAATTTCATACCCTAACTCTTTGTCATTCTATTATGAAAGTTTTGGTTTCCTTTTGTAATTGGTACATGTCAATGCAAGTATGCTCAGCGAAATTAGCACAGTTTAACCTGTATCAACCATCCACATACCTTGTAAGTTTAATTTAATTGTTTTCCTTTTGTAACTATGAAATTTAATATACCCAAGTGTCACTTAAAGTTTTTTTTTGTGATTGAAACCCTGTGACAGGTAATGACGATGATTTCTCAGCTAAGGTGTTCAATATTGATAGGTAAATAGGTTTCACACATAAATTTAATTTGTACATGTGGGTCGTCAAGACTCTCTCCAAGGACACAGGGATACGCGATGTGATGGCTGCATAAGAACTTACCTTTTTTTGAAAACACCATGAAGGGATAAAATGAAATCAAAGAGCATAGAAAAATATAAACGCTAACAGATATAAAAAAATGCAGAGAGAGTTAAGAAAACCAAATTGTTGGTGAAGCAACAATAAATTTATGCCAAGAATTCATTGTAGAAGCAACAAAATCGTTCATCAAAATCACTTTAATCCCTCAAGAAATTAAATATAAATCACACAACAAAAATCACTCTGAATCTCCCAACAAAGTCGCTCAACAAATCACTATAATCTCTCAACAAAATCCACTATAATTTCTCAACAATATCACTCAAAAAATTCACTGTAATCACTAGTACAGGGAGGGGCTACAAGAAAAACGAGTTTTAGGAGCTCAACTTGGCTACAAACCAGCAACCTAAAACCCCAATATGAATTGAAACTGATTAAAAACTTAGATTTAAAGCCTTACTATGAACTGATAGAATAATGTCAACTGCAAATGCATCAGTTGCTTCATCATCATTATAATCTCATACAAAGGAAAATTTTAACTAAAATATAACAAAATTCAAATACGCATACCGAATCCATCATGATCCTGCCTGACTAATGGGACCTCACTAGTACCTCCCATCCAATGCTA
The DNA here is from genome assembly GCA_032191745.1 of Picea mariana. Classification (NCBI taxonomy): domain Eukaryota; kingdom Viridiplantae; phylum Streptophyta; class Pinopsida; order Pinales; family Pinaceae; genus Picea; species Picea mariana. The sequence continues at coordinate 2,457 of JASDQU010428924.1, forward strand.
GGGGTACTCTTCTTCCCCTGAGCCCCCTGAGCTGCAAAGGGTCCATGCAAACAATATATAACATTAGCTCTCATCTCACCTCGTAAGGTCGAGATACCACTCATTACCCTAGATGGGTGTTCCAACTCCCACAAGAGAAAATCTAGTGAATATGAAATCCCAATAGCATAACCTTAGGCAAAGTAGACGTAATCCATACTCCTCCTCTCCCATTCTTTTAATATAGTTTTCAAGTGATTAGTTTCCCAAACCCTCATTAGATTCTTTTTTCGTTTATTTAATTAGGAAAAACCTCCCCTGTACACATGTGGCCCGATCCCCTAGTTGCATGAGAAAATCAATTTATTAATTAATTAAATTTTCCTAAATGCCTCACCCACCTAAAAGCGTTCCTAAAAATGCTCATCGGTGTCCCATTATTCCCTTACAATTCTTAAATGATTTCTGCCTTACTAAATCCTAGCTGAGTTCTTAAATAGAAAGTTACAAAGGCTAGATTCCTTACTAAGTTAGACATTCCCCTTTTTCTTTAAGTTTCCCTTTTTCTTTAAGTTCCCCTTTATCTTCAAGTTTCCCCTTTTTTTAACTAAGTTTAGAATTAGCAAGTTTAGACAAACAACCATTTACTCCATTTTTAATAATTAAAACTTCATTAAAAATTTTACTTTAATTAATAAAGATTGAATTTTCTTTACCCCTTTCTTGTTATGTCTAATTAGTTTTTTTTTCCAGAGGTTCTACTTAGACCTAGGTTTTAAATTCACTAGGATTGGCAACAGGTCTTAAGGGAAAAATTATTATTAAACTTTACACATCACATCATTCATTTTAAGGCTGATGAGGTCCTAAGGAGGTATAGTTTTCTATTCACTAGGTTTATTAACTTACCATAGTTAAAATCACGGTGTTCCTTTCATGATGCACTACATGCTACAAGGGTGCCACTCGCATGATTTTGTTTTATTTGCGGAACGTTCCCTTCAAGACACACTACGTGCTCCAAAGCTGCAACTTGCCTCTTCAATGTCCATTTTTAATAATTAAAACTTCATTAAAAATTTTACTTTAATTAATAAAGATTGAATTTTCTTTACCCCTTTCTTGTTATGTCTAATTAGTTTTTTTTTCCAGAGGTTCTACTTAGACCTAGGTTTTAAATTCACTAGGATTGGCAACAGGTCTTAAGGGAAAAATTATTATTAAACTTTACACATCACATCATTCATTTTAAGGCTGATGAGGTCCTAAGGAGGTATAGTTTTCTATTCACTAGGTTTATTAACTTACCATAGTTAAAATCACGGTGTTCCTTTCATGATGCACTACATGCTACAAGGGTGCCACTCGCATGATTTTGTTTTATTTGCGGAACGTTCCCTTCAAGACACACTACGTGCTCCAAAGCTGCAACTTGCCTCTTCAATGAGTTTAGTACACGTCAAACCCCTCGAGTCAATAATTCACTAGTTGATCTTGTGGGAGACTATGGGTATCAAAGGAATAAGGACTCCTGTTTATTGCATGCCCCTTATAATCATCATGAGCAACTGTTACAGTTTTTCCTTACGACATCATGGTTATTCTATAAGTAGGTAGTCGTTAACCTATAGTTTGAGCCATGGAAGGAGTGCTAGTAGGTTGTGGTAGGGTTTCTGCCACACATCTCCCTCAATGTCTTTAGTTGTCATGTGTGACCCCTTTACTCCAAATGTGGGTCTTGTCGGTAAGCTATTGTCAGCCTGCATCCATCAAAGAAACATGTCATCGATAACAATCAACATCATAATATATAATCATATCTACATATGTCACATAAACAACATTCAAACCCTAACAATCCACTCCCTTACTCGATCCGGAGTCCAGGGATTTTTATCGATGCACTGGTATCCTCTAACGTCTAGAGTCCTGCACACTTAGGAGAACCTAGTCAATATCACATGTCGATGTAAATACAACAAAAATAACATATACTCAAATCCAAAATATATCATAATCATAATGAAAACAACCAAGAGTATAATGACCTGGATCACTTGCACGGAAGTGCCCTCAAAGGATAATTTTTCTTAGTGTGCACAAGAGCGGGATATTACATACACCCCCTCTTGTTTTAAACTTCGTCCCAAAGTTTGGCAATATATAAATGTCAAAATAAGGTGTCTAAAATATCAATATGTCAAGCTATCAAACAAAAATGGAAATTGATGACGCATATCATATGTGCCCTCCCATATTGTCGAGTGTGAACTAGTTGTCGCATTGGACCTTCTCTTGATCAATTGTTCGATGCCATAGCTATTGAATGCGATGGTCCAAAATGTGGATTGGCTCCTCCGTGACTGCACCCTCGCCTAAAATCTACCAAGAACTCAATTCAATCACATGCATAGGATCATTGACCTAAAGTCGCATAGAGATACAATATAAACATTGTGCAACACCCCATGAATGAGGCATGTCTAGCCATTAGTCACTTCATAATTATGGTCGACGAAATGTGCTTCAACAAACCTTTCTATCGATCATGCGCTTCTTTCGTCCCCTTTCTACAGATCCTTCACTTCTTTCAATACCAACTCAAAGGCGTCTGACACAGTCACCCATTAAGAAACTCAAATGGCACCATCTCAATGGTGATTTGGTAGTTGTTTTTGTACGCAAACTTGGCCAGTGGCCATGACAAATCCCAACGTTTTTGTTGGTCAAACACACACATACACAACACAACCTTCCCAAACTAGTTTGTTCCTTTGGTCATCATGTCTATCTCAATGACATGTTGTACCAAAGTTTAGTGGTGTTCCCAAGGCATCTTTGGAAACTTGTCCAAAATTTTCTTGAAAACACTGAATCCCTGATTGCATACGATTCCTTTCATATGTCTGATAGTCTCAAATCTTTCTGATATAAAATGTAGCTATACCTAGCACTTGATGCATTTTACTCATAGGTACAAAATGTAAACTCTTCATTAGAGTGTCAATTGTCATGACAATCAAGTCATTCCTCCCTCCCATTAATGACAATCCCAACAATAAAGTCCCTCAGATGACTTCCCATTTCTATTCCATAAAATCATGTGGTTGTAGTAATCCTTCTAGATGTCTACATGCATCCTTCACCTACCGACCCTCTAGACATCTCGCCATGTATTTAACGATGTCCTCCTTTATCACTTCCATATGAACAAGGGCTTAAGGTCTGTCCTCATCTTCATGACTCCTGGACGAGCCCTGTTCACTGCTCAATGATCTTAGAATAAGATCAAAACTTCTCAATTCGTCATTGGGTTGAAGTAAATCTGGTTATTATATCTCAAATATCTGTCATTGTCCATAGTATTTCTCCCATTTGGTACCATCATGGTATCTTGCCCAAAAAATTCCATACCCTCTTTATACCAGTCAACATCATGTTGTAGTTAGAATCTCTTCACATAGATTCGTTTGAAGAGGTATCATTGAAAATACGCGTCGTCTTTGACTCAATGCGTTGACCACTCTATTCATTGCTCCTTTTAAGTAGGAAATCTCAAAATCATACTCTCTAAGAAATTATGAACAACATCATTGTCATGTGTTCAAGTCTCTTTGTGTAAACATGTGATATAAACCACAATGGTCCATTTTTAGTTAAATTTTTTGTACAATAAGGTAGTGTCTCCATACACTCAAGGCATAAAAAATGGCTAACAACTCCAAATCGTGCATCTCATAGTTCTCCTCATGCCTTCTCAACTTTCTCGAGATGTAAGAGCTCACACAACCATCTTGCATCAAGAGTCCACCTAAGCCTTCCTTGGATGCATCAGTGCATACCAAGAAATCCTCGTCCATGTTAGGGAGCCTTAGTATCGGTGTTGTCGTCAAAATCTCCTTGAGCCTCCGAAATGCTTCCACGCATTTCTTGTTCCAAACAAAGATCTTGTTCTTCTTGTGCAATTTCGTAATTGGATTTGCAATATTCAAAAAACCCTCGATGAACCCTCGATAGTATCCCACTAAACCCATGAATCTATGCACTTCTGGGATATCTTTGATGCAGGCCATTCCACAATAACCTCGATCTTTGTTGGATCGACAACAACACCTTCACCGAAGATTACATTCCCTAAGTAGTGAATCTTCAATTAATAAAAGGATCATTTAGATAGTTTCCCATACAATTTGTTCTCTCATAGACACTATAGTATAAAGTGCAAGTGTTCATCATGCTCCTCCATCATCCTAGAATATATCAAAATTAATATTCAATGAATAATTGGATGAACTTGTCCAAGTATTCGTGGAACACCCAGTTCATCAAGCTCATAAATATCCCCAGGGCATTCGTTAGTCCAAATAGTAAAACCGTAAACTTGTAATGTCCAAATCTCTTCTTAAAGGTGGTCTTAGGGATGTCATCCTCCTTGATGTGTAAATAGTGATACCCTGTTCTCAATTCCATCTTTGAAAACACCATTGTGCCTTTCATTTGATCAAATAGATCGTTAATCCTTGGAAACATATATTGGTTCTTGATCATTGCCTTGCTAATTGATGGAAGTCAATGCAGAGTCTCTACAACCCATCCTTCTTTTGTATAAAAATAAAAGGCACACCCCACAGTGACACACTCGGTCGTATAAGTCCCATGTCTAGAAACTCCTCCAATTTCATTTTCAACTTCTGTAACTCAGGGGTTGACATATGATAAGGTGTTCTCGCTATCGATTCAGTTCATGGTTTTATCTCTATCATAAATGCCAATTCCCTCTTACGTGGAAACCTTGGTAACTTCTCTAGGAAGACATCCACAAACTCTGATAATAGCATAAGGTTTTTCTAGTGCTTCTGCTATGCCTTTTCCATTTAACACAAGGATGGAATATAGCTACCATCCCTTCCCATTGTGGGTTGTTGGGATTTTTTCAGCTCGGATAGGAGTGGTAGCTCGACCTTGCGAGGCGAGCTGGGAAGTTAGACATACCGTCTGGATAGTGTGTGGCCCCTTTGTAGCTCGAGGGGCTAAGGGGGAAGTAGAGTACTCCTAGCATTTGGTTGGGAGGTATCGGTGAGGTCTCGACTGTCGGTAGGCAGGAGTGGCATGGAGCGCGCAGACGTCAAACAAGGGGAGCGATAAGGAAAAGCTATGCTTGTTATTTTGTAGAGTAGAATGCATTGGTAACTTATGCTTGATTTGTATGTTGGTTGTAAATGGAAAAATTCGGTCTTGAACCCTACCTGTGGTTGCTTCTTGTATTTTAACTTGATTTATTTTCTACGCTGTCGTCATGTATCGGTGGTAAAATCCTTACTTCTGTGCTAGTAGTTGTGGTAACATTTGTAAATCTATATATATGCATGTTATCCCTGCTCTGGTAAATCAGCAGGGTTGAGAAAGAAAATGTAAATATATATTAATAAAATGGTAGGTTGAATCTTCAACGATGGTAATGAGGTTGGATATTGACCTAGCTATGCATTTTATTTTTGGTTGTAATTCTCTGTGACCTAGTGGAAGGTAACCGCAAATTTTGACGGATGGCCCCTCACAACAACATCCATGCCATGGGGAAGATACACGGATGGAAGAGAAGCGGTTCTGAGGAAACCCTAACCCTCCCGCCGCAGCAGCAATAGACCACAGCCACAGTACCCGTGCACGTGAGCTCTGCAAGCTCCTCAGCATAGTCCAGACCCCGATCTACTGACGCAGCTCAATGGGAGTGGAGGGGGGGGGGGCAGCCCCCCTCATACAGCAGGATTGCTGCTAACGACTGAGCAGGCACGAAAGCGAAGAGACCAACCTTCGAGCCGCCACAACAGGTCCGCGAACAGATCCTCGCCAGAGAACATGGACTTCGCAAGGAGATGGACACGGAAGTGGAAGCTGGCACCTCTCAGGCGAAACCACACCGAGGCTGGGAACTAGGTAAATGCATACCCCAACTAGAAAAAGCACCAAGATACGTTATAAGTTCCACCAGGGTGGGAGAGCACTCAGAGTTCATGAAAGAGCATGCCCTCATAGAAAAATTTTTGGGGCTCTAGCCCTCAGAGCGGGATCTGCACAAATGGATCAAACACTGGTGGAACCCCAAAGGAGACTATGAAGTCCAGCTTAGCTCCAAGGGTTTTTTTACAATCATCCTGTATAACCTAGAAGACAAAGACCAGATATTTGAAAATGGGCCTTATTTCTTCAACTCAGCTGGGCTCTTCTTAAGATTTTGGACCGAAAGGTTCAGCCCTGATCAAGAAGATTTCACCATGGCCCCAGTTTGGATCCGCCTCTACTCCCTACCCCAGGAGTTTTGGCTGGAGGAGATCCTCATGGGAATTGGAAATACCCTAGGCCAGTATGTAAGGGTGTCAGAAGCCACCAGACAAAGGAAATACACCTCCTATGCCAGGATCTGCATCTACGTGAACATCTCAAAGGCGCTCCTAGGCTCAGTAACTCTGGAATACCAAGATGAGGACTGGCAGCAAACCTTGGACTACAAGCACATCCCCTTCCATTGCAAGAGATTCCACGAGCATGGGCACCTCTACAGGGACTGCCCCCTCATCAGATCTACTCCCAATCCAAACGAGGCAGCATAGAAGGATGGATTCACTATGGTGGCGCCCAGGAAAAGAAATCCACCAAGAAGGCAAAACCAGGGGAAAAAACAAAACATTGTAACAAAGAACTCCTACGAAATCCTGGAAAACCTGCCTGAAGAAGCAGAAGTCCAAGATCCGCATAACAACTCGCAGCATGCACAAGAGAACACAATAACCCCTTCTCCCCCCCTGAAAGAAAAGGAGCCACCCACCGAAGATCGAGGAGAGGGAGATGGCGACACCCCAATGCAGCTGGATGAAAGAGACCTTGCAGGCATTGATCTCGAGAAGTTAGAAGAAGCCCTGAATCAAAAGAATCTGCAAACCCTCCCTGAAGAACAGCTGTGCAAAGTGCACAAAGTCTTCATCAACTCCTCAGCGGGATCCACGGCATGGCTAGGCATAGCCACGGACTCACACTCCGGCTCGAAGAAGATCCCTCGCGAGAACAAAAGAAGAGGCCGCAAAACAGTCCAACAACTGATCAGGGAAGTAGGTAATCTAATGATCAACTCAGGACAGATCCAAAAGATCTCGAAGGTTTATCTCCAAAACCCAACACCAACTCAATGATGAAAATCCTCACTTGGAACATTAGAGGACTGAATGGATGGTCAAAACAAAGGACCCTCCGAGAATGCATAAAAGCTGAGAATCCAGATATGCTTCTGATACAGAAAACCAAATGTGCAGGAGCTGAGGCTGAAACAATATTTCAGCGGATCTGGCGAGATTGCAACTCCATATCAACGGATTCCGCAGGAGCCTCAGGAGGCTTAGCCATCCTCTGGAACCCTGCCAGTGTTAGCATCCACAACACTTTCTCTACAGTGGGTACAATCATGACACACTTCAAGATCATCGGCTCGGCCCAGGAAGGGGACATCACGAATGTCTACGGACCACAGAGCCAGCAAGATAAGGAAAAACTCATGCAGAGGCTGGAACTCATCAAAACCCTGGTGACCACGCGCAACTGGATCTTAGGAGGGGATTTTAAAATGATCCTCACGCTAGAAGAAAAATCAAGAGGCACCAAAA
>JASDQU010429041.1:0-10299 GCA_032191745.1 Picea mariana
GCCAACGTGGAGGCGGTAAATGGGTGTGGAAGAACATAGAAATGAGCATACTTGGAAAGTTGATCAACTACCACCATGATGATGGAATTATTGCCTAATTTAGGTAAGCCAACAGTGAAATCCATAGAGATATCCCTCCAAATAGTGGGTGGAATTGGAAGTGGTTGGAGTGTGCCAGGTGCTTTGACTGTTTCTCCTTTGTTGCGTTGACACACATCACATTCTGCCACAAAAGTGCGAACATCCTATTTCATACCATCCCAAAAAAAATAGTGTTTAACCCATTCATAGGTTTTGGTAAACCTTGAGTGCCCAGCTGAGGGTGTAGCATGAAGCTCATAAAAGTATTATGGATTTAAGTTGTGATTGTTGACTTAAATACATACGGCCTTTGTAGAGAAGCTAATCATTGTGCCAAGAGTACCCTAGGGAAATTGGAGCATTGGCTTGCAATTATTGGATAAAACAAGAAATTTTGGGATCTTGTAGCCATTCCTGGCGAACCACTTGGAGCCACTCTTGTACAATGAAGGAGAATGAAAAAATAGACCCTTCATATTCATATTTCCTCAAAAGAGCGTCAAAAACCACATTGTCTTTTAATTTCTTGTATATGATCTCATAATCATATCCAAATAATTTAGTTACCCATTTGTGTTTCTCCGAGGAGGAAGGACATTGATACAGAAAATACTTGAGTCTCTGATGATCTGTCTGAATTTGGAAACATTTCCCCAATAGACAAGGGCGCCAGAGATCTATTGCATGTAGAATAGCCAACAGTTACTTTTCATAGATTGATTGTCCCAAATGTCTCTCTGACAATTGTTTGTTGGTAAAGGCCAAAGGTCGACCATCTTGCATAAGGACTGCTCCAATTCCTCTCCCAGAAGCATCACATTMCAGGAMAAAGGTCTTTGTGAAGTCAGGAAGCATCAGGACATGAGTGGTGCACGTGGCCTCCTTTAAGAATTGAAAGACTTGATGAGATGATGGAGTCCAAATGAAAGAATTATTTTTAAGAAGAGCAGTGAGAGGTGGCGCAATCTTTCCATAATTCTTAACAAACTTGCGATAATATTTTGTTAAACCCATAAAACCACACAATATTTTCAGAGTCTTGGGGTGAGGCTAATCCTGAATAGCCTCAATATTTTTAGGATCCACCTTGACACCTTCCTTGCCAACAATATGAACCAAGTACTTGACTTCCAATGCTCCAAAAGCACATTTAAATTTTTTGAGGAAAAGTTGGTGCTTAGAGAGTAGATGAAGAACTGTATCTACATGAGTAAGATGGTCTAGTCAGGAAGTGTCAGGACATGAGTGGTGCACATGGCCTCCTTTAAGGATTGAAAGACTTGATGAGATGATGGAGTCCAAATGAAAGAATTATTTTTAAGAAGAGCAGTGAGAGGTGGCGCAATCTTTCCATAATTCTTAACAAACTTGCGATAATATTTTGTTAAACCCATAAAACCACACAATATTTTCAGAGTCTTGGGGTGAGGCTAATCCTGAATAGCCTCAATATTTTTAGGATCCACCTTGACACCTTCCTTGCCAACAATATGAACCAAGTACTTGACTTCCAATGCTCCAAAAGCACATTTAAATTTTTTGAGGAAAAGTTGGTGCTTAGAGAGTAGATGAAGAACTGTATCTACATGAGTAAGATGGTCTATCTAGATTTTACTATAGATGAGAATATCATCAAATAAAACTAAGACAAAATGACGGAGAAAAGGATGAAAGACATGATTCATAATACTTTGGAAATTTGTTGGGGCATCAAAAAGGACAAAGAGAATGACCAAGAACTCATAGTGACCCTCATGAGTGTGAAAATCAGTCTTGGGAATGTCTTCTTCTTTCATGCGGATCTGGTGGTAGCCGAACCAGAGATCAAGTTTAGTAAAGTACTGGGCACCACTCAATTCATCCAAGAGATCATAATGACAGGAATGAGAATTTTTTCTTTGATGGTGAGCTTATTGAGGGCATAAAAATATGGACACATGCACCAAGTACCTTCTTTCTTAAGTACCATGACCACCAGAGAGGAATAGGGGATGGTATTAGGGTGAATAACACCTACGATAAACAATTCTTGAACAATTTTCTCAATTTAATTCTTTTGGGAAAATGGATGACGATAAGGGAAAACATTGGGAGAAAGATTTCCTGGAATGAGAGGAATGGAATGATCATGAACACCATGAGAAGGAGGAAGTTCCTGGGGGGTGGAAAAAATAGCTTGGTGTTTGGATATGAGACATTGGAGGTCAGGATGCATAGAAGGTGTCTCAAGGGATTGAATAGCATGGAGTTGGAAAATGATGTTGGAATGACCTTTTTTTAGGATATTTTCCATTCGATGGGAACTGATGATCTCAGGGGAACTGACTGTGATTCCTTGGAACTTGTATTGTTGGCCTACCTACTAGAATTGCATGGTTAATTCCTTAAAATCCATGATGATGGGACCAAGGGTGCATAACCATTCTTCACCAAGAACAATATCACAACCATCCATGTCTATAGAAAACATATGATATTTCAAGTTGTTAGGGACCTAACCTCCCTAACCCCTTACGTAGGTAGAATAATATATTTCCATGTAATGAAGGCCAATACTAATAAGGCCTAGAAATAAGGAAGAATAAGTCAAATGTAAGAATACCTAATAGAAGCTTCCACTTTTGGAAGGATCTTCCTCTATATTTTTCTTTTGGATAAACATATTTAGTATAAATAGGAGTAGAGGGTATGAGAAGTTTTGTCTTGGATGTTATTGTAATAGAGCTCTTCTCTATTTTAGGTTTCCCCCTCGAAGAGGAAAGTGAACATTGCTATCACCAATCAAGTTGTGCTCTTTCTGGTGTTATTTTGGTATTATTCTAGTGTTGTTTTGGTTATATCATTGTTTTTCTACCATTTATAGCAAAAATATTTATGTTTTGCATACTATTTTATATCTGGAATACTACAGGTGGTATCAAAGCACTTTCCTTGGCAGAAAATTGTGGGTTGATTTTTTCAAGGTAGAGATGTATTTCAAAGTCTTAAAGCTACATAGATCTGACATTACACACATAAACCTGTAGTCAGGGAGTCATACACACAGGAAATACAAGTGGTACTTAATCTCACATCTGTTGGCCACCCTTGTAACCCATTTTGGTACCCCTTCGAGTGGTAGGGCATTAGACACCATCTGTATACGAATAGGACTAGATCTCTTGAAGCCCTCCATAGATAAACTGATCGACCGCCTGACTGCTATAGTGGCACCGAGAAAAACACTCGAGAAGATACTCTCTAGTACCTGGGTATTCGAGTAGTATCACTAAGGGCAAGGTCTAGCCTCCTTAGTTGGTGCCTTGAGATATTGGGCCGAGTGCTACTGTTGGACCCCGCATGTATATTAAAGATCTATAGCATAGGGAAAACCCTTGTCTGTAGACACCTTGCATACTCTAACCCTTGGGACGGAAACAAAAAAAAATAGAGAAGATCTATTGCTACACAATTGTGCCTCATGCATTCGAGTTTCAAAATTACTACACATTTCTTCCCGTTAAGAACTTGGGAATTTCAACACTGGAGTATTCTTCAGATCTGAGTATAACTCTGGGGGAGTAAACAATATAAAAAAAAGTATGGATCCTATTAGCACCATTATTTGAGCCCTATCCCGTTGGATTCCTCTCTTTGCCCTTATTGCAGTCATACCTATGATTTTTTCAACAATTTTTTTTCTCGTGGACCCGACCCCCTTCCAACACCCTTATTTTGGCCTTACCCCATTGAATTCCCTTCATTGCCCTGATCACCATGATACACTTCACCCATAACCCATTTTGTGTGTGGTCCCACTTATCCCTTTTTGTTTTTCCTCTTCATCATGGCCCACACCCATAGCCAAGACTTGGAAGCTCGCTTCAATTCCTTGACCTCTAATTTCATAGAGACCCAACAAGAAGTGAGGTAGCTCAGTGCCAATTTTTCCCCCATCAATAAAAACATGCATTCCTCCATTGATGCCAAAATGGAAACCATCAAACATGACCTTGCTACCCATCTTGCCTTCTTCACTACCCATCTTGAATCCTTCACTACAATGATCTACGCCAAGTTGAATATCCCTGTAGATCTTCCCTACTCTGACCCACCTTTGCACTCTAAAGGTGAAACTTCCTCTAATTCCCAAAATTTTAAGCCCCATCACTTTCAGCGTGACCTATGCCTTTCGCGTGTGGATGTGAAAAAATTTGATGGCTCGGATGCCACTGGATGGGTAACTCAAATGGAACATCATTTCTCTTTGTATGGAATTATATATGATTTGTCCAAACTATGGTATGGTTTTCTCCATCTAGATCAAGAACGTTGGCAATGGTGGCAATGGAGAAAAAAATTCCCGCCAAGGGTATGTGGCTTGGACACAATTTGTGGCAGAGCTTTATGAATGATTTGACACTAACATCAACAATTTAGGCCATTTGAAAAAGTTGAAACAATCTGGCACAATGGAATACTTTATAGCCACTTTTGAGCGATTGGCTTTCTATACAAAGGGCATGTATGATGTTTTTTTCCGATAATGTTTTATCAGTGGTATCAAGGATGAGATTCGTTCCCATGTCCTCATGGCTCGACCTCATAGTTGGGTGGAAGCTACTAAACAAGCTAAGGAAGCACAACATGTTGTCTCTTATCAAACCTGAAAACCCTCCTTTATTCCTTTCCCTAAACCAGTCACTCCCACTCCTCCTTCTACTCCACTAAATATCCAAAAATTGACTAGGGCATACATGACTGAATGTCAACTCAAAGGCCTTTGTTATAATTGTGATGACAAATATTTTCCTGGGAACAAGTGTAAGGAACAAAATATTTTTATGGTCATCTCCAAGGATGTTTCGTAAGACATGTCGAGGCCCCCCCTGTGGCCAAGTAACCTGAACCCACTGACATGACCCCACCCTCCGACCCTCTCGAAGTCGAACCGATCATTTCCCTGAATGCTCTCACTGGGTTCTCTGCTCCCCAAACCCTCAAGCTAATTGGTTACATTAAGTATCAGAATGTCATCATCCTTGTTGACAGTGTAAGCAACCATAATTTTATTCATCACGACATTGCCAAAGAAACTAATTTCTATATCTGTGCCATCAATAATTTTCAAATCATCATTTCCAATGGTGGGTCCATGAAATGTGGGGGGCATTGTGAAAATGTGTGTCTCCAAATTGGTCAGTACCACATGAAATCTCATATGTTTTCTATCGACATGGGCGATTGTGACATTGTGTTGGGTGCAGAATGGCTAAGGACTCTATATCCCATTCTCGTGGATTTTAAGGAATTAACCATGCAATTCAACTAGGAGGGCCAACAATATAAGTTCCAAGGCATCATCGTCGGTTCCCCGAAGATCGTCAGTTCCCATCGCATAGAAAATATCCTAAAAAAAGGTCATTCTAGCATTATTGCACAACTCCATGCCATTCAAGCAACTGAGACACCCTCTATGTTGCAGGACCTCCAATCCATCCTCTCCAAACATCAATTTTTTTTTCCACCTCCCAGGGATTTCCTCCTTCCCGTGGTGTTCATGATCATTCCATTCCCCTTGTCCCCGACAACCTCCCTCCAAATATTCGTACCTATCATCATCCCTTTTCCTAGAAAAATGAAATTGAGAAAATTGTTCAAGAATTTCTCACTGTAGGTGTTATCCGTTCTAGTACAAGCCCCTACTCTTATCCTGTGTTCATGTTTCTTAAGAAAGAAGGCTCTTGGTGCATGTGTCCTGACTTCTGAGCCCTCAACAAACTCACCATCAAAGGCAAATTTCTCATTCATGTCATCGATGACCTCTTGGATGAATTGAGTGGTGCCCAGTTCTTTACTAAACTTGACCTTAGTTTTGGATACCACCAGATACGTATGAATGAGGCACACATTCCTAAGACTTCATTTAAAACACATGAGGGCCACTATGAGTTTTTGGTCATTCCCTTTGGCTTGTGTAATGCTCCCTCCACTTTCCAAAGCCTCATGAATCATGTCTTCCATCCTTTTCTCCATCATTTTGTCTTAGTTTTCTTTGATGATATTATCATCTATAGTAAAACCTGGACAACCCATATATCTCATGTGGATAGAGTTCTACATCTACTCTCTCAGTACCAAATTTTCCTCAAACAATCTAAATGTGTTTTTGGAGCCTCGGAAGTCAATTACTTGGTTCATATTGTTGGCAAGGCGGGTGTTAGAGTGGATCCTAAAAAGATTGAAGCTATGCAGGATTGGCCTTGCCCAAAGACTCTCAAAAGATTGTGTGGATTTCTAGGTTTAACAGGCTATAATTGCAAGTTTGTTAATAATTACGGAAATATTGTGACACCTCTCACTTCTCTCCTTAAAAACAATTCTTTCACTTGGACTCCTGCCGATGATCAAGACTTTCAAACATTGAAGGAAACCATGTGCACCACTCCAGTCCTAGTCCTTCCTGATTTCACAAAGACCTTTTTCCTAGAATGTGATGCTTCCGGGAGAGGAATTGGAGCAATCCTTATGCAAGATGGTCAGCCTTTGGCCTTTACCAGCAAACAATTGTCAGAGTGACATTTGGGCAAATCAATATATGAAAATGAAATGTAGGCTATTTTACATGTAGTGGATCTTTGAGTCAGACATTTGGCTTAGGTTGATGGACAGTTGGTATGGATTGTTGGTTTTCATTAATGTCAACCATTGGAGAGTGATATTGTAGATTTATGTCCATCCTTAGTGATTGATGTTAACCCTTGGAGAAGCCTGGTAGCAAATTTTGGTAGCACAAAGGCATTGGTAAGGGACCCGAGTCTCTTTGAGGTATAAGGGAATGAAGATCTATGAATTTACAGGTAAGAATATTCTAGATGGATAGTACATGTCATGCCATTTCTGGTGATATGTGGAACGTCACATAACTCCTCGCAGTTATAGAGTTATGGCCTTGCAAAGTTGGAGAACCCTCATGAGTTATCTAGAAGCCCCTAGAAGGTCAAAGAAGTCAAATTACTCTAGAAACTCCTAGAATAAGTTGACTAGTCAAAGTGGGTGAAACTAGGAGTAAATCATGGGTATAGTTGTTGCATTAAGAAAATAATTAAAAATAAATTAGTTGCCACAAGAATTTGTGGGTTTGGTAATTATGGTAAAGTAGTTGTGATGAGAAGATTGAATAGTCAAAGTGGTTGACCAATAAATAAATTAAATAATAAAATGGTTGAAACAATAAGTTAGTTAAGGGAAAAGAAGATATGAATTGAATAATTATATAAAAGTTAGTTGCAACAAGAAGTTTTGAGTAAAGAGAAATTATTTAAATAATAAAATAGTCAAAGTGGTTAAGTGGACAAAGTGGCTAAGTGGACAAAGTTAGTTAAGTGGACAAAGTGGCTAAGTGGACAAAATGGCTAAGTGGAAAAAGTTGGTTAAGTGGAAAAAGTGGCTATGTGGACAAAATGGCTAAGTGAAAAAAGTTGGTTAAGTGTACAAAGTGGTTAAGTGGGCAAAGTAGCTCAGTGGACAAAGTGGTTAAGTGGATACTACTAGAGGAAGCTACTTGGAAAGTATAAATAAGAGAGCAAGGGTCTCCCATTAGTATCCATTGAGCATATTGAATATCTACAAGTGACTGAGGTAACCAAAGGATATATAAGACAAATTTCATAGGGATGGTGAAATAAACTAGGCCAAAATTCAAAGGAGGATAAAGTCTTTTGATGATGCTTTCTAAGGTATGTTATTTACAGGTCATCTCACCATTTTTGCAATAATTTTTTTTATACAATGATTCAGATAGAGAAATTGAGATTTCATTGAGAAAACATATCCAGGTAGCTGTGATAAAAATTTCAGCTTTTGGGTTGTTGTATTTTTGGAGTTACACTCCGTGGAAAATAAGGTTTGTGGCTAGTCCTGAAACTAGTCTAAAACAGGTGTTTCGGGTAAAAACGTTATAACTTATTCATAAAATAACAAATTCAATAATACCATTTTCAGATCCATACAACAAATATTTCATGTGGGGCATGCTCTACACGTTCTCTCTCTAGAATAAGACAGAATTCAACAAGGTATGCCATTTTTACTATAAATCCTTTTCTGGGAGGTTCCATGTATTGAAATATGGAGGAATTGCATAAAAGACATTGAAGAACATTATGTACTATTTTTAGATCTTTATTCATTACAGGTACATAGTTATGATTATTGCAAGTTAGGGTTGTTGACTAATCCAAAATTAGTCATGTGAGACTAAAGTAAAGTTTGATGAAAATGTTAGTCTCTTGTTGTTAAAGTTAAGGAAGGTTTGTAGGTATGTGATCATATACACTAGGTATGTTACAAAGTTACAAATCATATTTGGATGATGAAATTTATGAGGAATTTTTGGTTGAGGTATGTTACAGATAGAGGTTGTATAACAGTGAGGTTGTGGCACATGGTTTCATGTAATGGTTTATGGTATTGGGTTTATGGATAGAGTGATGAATTGTTAGATAAATTTTGATGATTATATTGGTGTATGTATTTGGTATATGGTTGAGGTACATGTTGGGTACATGGTTGAGACAAGTAGTTGATGAATTGGCACATGCATGAGGTGTATAATTGATGATGTTGGTACATCTTGATGAGTCATAGCTGATGAGTAGTTGATACATGATTGGTACATACTTGGTACATGGTTGGAGGCACTTGTTAGTAGTATTGTTGACATATGGTTTATGGATGATGTAGCGTACTTGTCTTGGTATATTATTAGAAGCACATATTGATCTTGGTGATGATTATGAGTTGTTGCGTTATGCTTGGTTGATGCACATCTTGGTGATATTATGCATATGGTTGAGAGTTGTCTTGGTGATTGATCTTGGTGAGTAGATATGATTTGGTTGATAAGATTGATGAAACAGGTTGTTGTGATAGGTTGTTTGGACATGTTATTATGACAGGTTTGGTGCATAATTGATGCACTTGTTTATGGTACAGGTTGCTGCATGGTTGATGCATTTGTTTATCGTACAAGTTGATTACAGGTTGTTTGGTATAGACTATCCTATGTTGTTTGGTATAGGTTGATTGGTACAGGTTTAAAACAGTATATCTCACTGCGATAGTGTGACAGTGATTCAATCATTCTACTTATATTTCAGGGTGTTTGGATGGGGCAAGGATAGGTGGTTGTAGCCAGAGAACATAGGGGGTTGTAGCCTCCTTCTGGTTGTAGCCAGAGAATTGGGGAGTTAGAGCTTTCCTTAGGTTGTATCCTGAGAAACTAGGGGATTCAATCCTCCTTCCAGTTGTAGCTAGAGAATTGGAATTTGGTGCTTCCTTGAATGCAATTCTTGACATATAAGAAAAACATTGTTAGGGTCCTAACCCGCACATAGGTAGATCAATATATTCGGATGTAATAAAGGTCAATATTAATAAGGCCTTTCAATAAAATAGAATAAGGCAGATGTAAGAAGACCTAATAGAAGCTTCCGCTTCTAGAAGGATCTTCCTCTAGATGCTTCTCTTGATAGACATATTTAGTATAAATAAGGGTCGAGGGTATGAAAACCCTAGCTTGGAGATTATTGTAATAGAGAGCTGCTCGACTGGAGGTTGCCCCCTCGAAGAGGCCCGTGAACATTGCTTTCTGAATCAAAGTTTTATTTCTATTTCTATTCTTATATCATTTATGTGTTATTGTGAAGATTATGCTGGTTATCTTACTATTATTCTGCCATTTCTAGCATTTTATTTCTGTTCTGCATACTTTTTATATCTGGTATATTGCAAGTGGTATCAGAGCACTTTCCTTAGTAGAAATTGTGGGAATTTGTTTTCAGGGTAGAGACGTATTCCGTCGTCTTTAAGCCACAGAGATTTGTCATTACGCGCATAAAACTGCGGTTGAGGGATTCATACACGCAGGAAATACAAGTGGTTCTTAAGTGCACATCTGTTGGCCACCCTTGTAGCCCATGTTGGTACCTGTTCGAGTAGTAGCGCATCAAACAACACCTATGTACGGATCAGCCTAGATTTCCTGAAGCCCTCTTTAGATAAACCGATCGACTGCCTGACTGCTATAGTGCCACCGAGAACAACACTCGGGAAGATACTCTCTAGTACCTGGGTAGTCGGGTAGTACAGCTAAGGGTATAGTCTATCCTCTTTAGTTAGTGCCCTCAGATATTGGGCCGAGTACTACTGTTTGACCCCAAACGTATATCAGAAATC
>JASDQU010429096.1:0-12467 GCA_032191745.1 Picea mariana
GGGGTGAGAACCCGAATGAATTTCGTAACTGAGGTGGAGTATTCCATAATCATATTCAATGGAGGTGTTATTCCATGTATTTTTCACAAAGACATAGAAATCGAGTGAGATACTTCCAAATTCCATCATAGGTATCATAAATCCAATTATCATAATTATATTTACCCTCTACTCTGTCTAATTCCTTCTCTTTGTTACATTTGTTGTTCATTTTTGGTAAGCTTGAGTGCTCTAAAAAAAGACTCGAAATTTTAGGAATTTAAAAATACAATAGTTTCTAGAGTTGGGTGAGCTTACTAGTTTGGAATATTTTATAGAGTGTGCATAAAAAACATTAGCGGTAGCATTCCTGAAGAGCTGAAGAGCTGGGGAATATGAGCTCCCTGAAATATATTTACATGTCTGCGATTAATATCACCTGAAGCATTCCAAGGGAGTTTAAATGGTTAAAGAATCTTAATACTTTTTGGGCACCCTCGAATCAGTTGTCTGGAAGTATTCTCAAAGAGTTAGGATAGTTGAATCATTTGGAGAGCTTGTTTTTGTATGTGAATAACCTCAGTGGGCCCATTCTCATTGAGTTTGGGTGGTTGAAGAGCTTGCAAACTCTCAACCTGGAGTCCAATCAACTTTCTGGAAGAATACCCATTGAATTAGGAGGACTGGATACTTTAAAAACCCTCTTCTTGTGCTACAATGAACCCATTGGAGCCATTTCCCAAGATTTGCAGTAGCTTACGACCTTGGAGGAGCTTTTTCTCAATAATAACCATGTCACTGGAACTATACCATTTACCTGAATACTTCGATGCAGAGAATTCAAGTTAACTTTATAATTGGTAGTTAATTGTTATAACTGTGTAGACTCAAAATTAGGAAAATAAATTGAAATAAATTATGTGTTTTCCTTTAGCTTTCAAAGTACATACAAAGAGAGAAAAGTCCCAAATAAAAGATTCATAGTGGTTGAGCCCAGGCATCGTTAAAAAACTCCAGTGAGTATAGAGTTTAAAGATTTTTTATGAGTCCAGTTTGAAGGTGATATGCAATGTTTATTTTTAAAATCACAATTCAATATACTCAATCAAACAGAGGGTTCGAAAGAAATCTAGTTTTTTTGTTCTGTCATACAACCTTGCTTCCACATTTCACGTCACTGTGGATTCAAATTATTTATCATTAGTCACCCTTGCTTATTTATCATTGGGATTATACATATGTTTGAACTAGGGACTTAGCCACCAAATCAACATAGGAAATAATAGTTTCTCTGGATATATATCGGTTGAGCTTGGACAAATGAAAAACTTGCAATCTCTTTCCGTAGCTCTCAATATTTTGTCCGGAAGTATTCCCAATGAACTAGGCCAGTTGAGTAGTTTTCAGACTCTTCATATATTTAAGAATCAACTCTCAGGAAGGATCCCATCGAACCTCAACAATCTAAGAAGTCTTGAAGAATTTTCTTTGGAAAATAACTACCTGTCCAAATAGATACCAAAAGAGCTTTCAATACATGGCCCCAATATCCAGTCGCTAAGCTTACAGAAAAACATATAACTAGCTCAATACCTTTGTCCTTGTCACCTCTTAGCAACATAAATTACTTTGATCTATCAGACAATAAATTATCTGGTGACCATAATTCTACCCTTGCCTCTCTAGTCACTTCTCCCACCCAAAAGGGTTTTCTATGACCATTCATTGTTCTTTTCCTGTTGGCTCTCTATTGTTCTCATCCTATCCAATCCTGAGAGATGTTGGTGGGAGGATCACAAGGTCGTGTTTCAGTACTTGACCAAAATCGCAGTATCAGGCTTGGGGATAGGGTTCGAGTCACCTACCCAGAACTACCTAGGCCACAAGCCTTTGGTGATGAAAGTGAAATTTTCACTACACCTGGTGAAGTCAATAACAAAAAATGACACTTATAGAGACATGTTGCATTTAGCCATCAATTTTTATTAAATACTGTATAACATTGTTTACTTTACAAAGTTATATGTATATTATAATATATATTTCATAACAAAAATGATATTGTGCCTTGATAAAGATACTTCTGCACATCCACGCAACAATAACATGGGCTATTGCTTTGAATTTTAAACATAACATTTAGAAAGTATAATTATCCTTGTTTGCTTCTTTGAATTTTAGACACTATTATTAGAAATCTTTCTATTGCATTTTAAAAAATTATTTCATTTATGTTGGTCCGGTTATTTCAATAGAGAAGGTAGAGGAGACTCATTCCAGGTTTCTCCTCATTTGTCAAGGTTTGGAAGAAAACTAGATTTCCACCAAATCGACTAAATATTGTAGTGTTTCTAAGTCAAACCACATAGACATAGAATCATGTGATGTCTCATCAATCTGAAGGAAGAAGAAGGAAGGATGAAAAGAAAAGCATTTGCATCTCATCTGTGGCTTAAAACCATTAAAATAAAACCCCTACACATCACTTTGTGAATATAATTAAAATGTTCGGTGCACATGAGGGTTTGGGTCAAATCCATTTTTTTTTCCATCCATTCCATGAACAATATATCCAACCCATCCTAAGCCAGGGCTATCCACATTGGAATTTGGGAGCATTTAATTTAAATATCTTTCATTTCATTGTTGGCTCCAATTTAAATTCATATAACATCCTTTTGTTTTTTTCCTTCCCATCATGTATGGATTACGTGTATCCATGTCACTAAATATGCTCGTGCTCCGCCCACCCTAAGATCTTATTTTGATTCCCCTTCTGCTTGGCTCCCCCATTCTGTTGGAAATAATGAGAGGGGGGTGAATCAATATTTAGATAAATTAGTATTTTTGAAGTTGTACTTCAATCATATCATGTATTCAATTTATATCCAATCAACAATGAAGACTATCCAATGAACAATGAAGAATAGTCTAAGAGATACACCAATAAACCATGCACTGTATATAAGAAGTAATCATGTATTGTTGTTCAAAGAAAGTAGTGACTTCCAAAGGTAGCTACAACTTCCAAATATAAAGGGAGGGATAAACCTCCAAAAGGAAGATACAATCCTCCAATATCAAGAGGGGTTTGACCTCTCCATCCTTGCCCCTTCCTTCCACCCAAGAATATATGAGAAATAATAAAACTTTACATTAAATTATCACCATCAACCAACCATCACATAGAACCTGATAATGCTTCCTGAGACTTGTTCAACTTCTGCAATTATTCAACTTCTGCAATGATCCTATAGATAATATTACTCAATGTATTCTCTGAAACTCTTCCAAGGTTCACTCCTTGAATCCTCCCTGAAAATGAGTTATAGAGAAAATGGTAGACCTTATTCAAATCTAGTTTATTCAGGAGAGCGAACTTGTACACAATTCCCTGCGTTCAATATTTAACATCAGATTATGAAATTTGTACACAAGAAACTACCTCCCGTACTATTTACAATGCAATTTGTCTCACTTCAATTGTATTCTCTATGAATACGTTATGTATGGTTTACCTGGAACACATGTTTATGACTAGCTTAAGGACTAGTAGAAAACCCTATCTTCCACAGAGTGTATCTCCAAAATTGTTGCGAATAAAGAGATGAAATTTTTACCACAGATGCCTAGATATGTACTCTCAATAGCCTTCTAATTACACCATATTAATCATTCTAGAACGTGAAAATGGTAAGATAACTTGTAAATAACATGCCTTAGAACACATCACCAAAAGACTTCATCCTCCCTTGAAATTTGACCTTCTTTACTTCAGATTTCCTCAGAAATTTGACTTATATCACCTTGTTCATTAATAAACTTGTGTGTTGAAAAATGAATGTATAATGATATGTATTTATACCCTTTATGTCACTTCCTTTTAACATTAGGGACAACATGTATTTTCTGCTTCAATTCACATTGTCATCTTCAAAAATTCATTTATCCTCAATCGTGAGGCTCCACGTGACGTGCTACATACCATTGGAAGTGGAATGACTTATACTATCCATCCATGGGTGTTGTATTTTCATGTGCAATTTCCTTCATGTCTATCTACTTCCATCAAGTGTGGGGTCCAAAAGCTAATGACTAGGGTTGACATCAATGACAACAACCAATCTTCCAACAATATCCCCCTTTGTCATTGATGGCAACACTCATGCTCCCCCTGTCGTCATGATCCCAATTTATCTCCCCCTTTGACACCCCCTGATTTCAATGGCATAAGGTGACCTTCTTCTTTGGGGATGCTCCCCCTGAACATATGGCACTCAATAATACTTCATCCTTTTTTTTGGTCTTTGGGAATTTTTCTTTCTTGGAATCCTTTTGTGTGGCTTATGTCTTCTCTCTCTTCTTCATGTCTAGGATGTATTCTTTTTGCAGTTGCAACCAATCTTCTTGAGTTCTTTTCTCCGATTTTACATTTTAAGGAGTCAAACGTAAGAGTGTGTCCTTGATCACATATTTTATCAACACTGAGGAGATTATGCTTCAAATCTTCAACCAATAGGAATTTTCTTGCTTTTACATTTTCACTTACAAGATTTACAGTTCATTTTCCAAGTATTTTGGTAGATGAGTCATCTCCAAATGCAACATTTCCACCCTTTTTATTCAAGATGACAAATTTTCTTTGATCTCTAGTCATATGAGATGAGCACCCACTATCTATGAACCATTCATCTTCTTCTTTTCATTCTTTAATGACCAATGCTATTCGACATTTTTAATTGTGTGGAATTTCTTTCCTTTTCCATGTTGTAGTTGGTATAGGGACATTTGGCATAGGGTTATCTTCCTTAATCTCTCTACAATATCGTGCTTTATGACCAGGATTATTACACTTGTAGCATACAATATTTTGAGCCATTAATGGGTCAAATGGATTATAATTTCTGTTGACAGGTCTATGAAAATTTCCATATCTACTATTTACACCACCCATGTAGCTTTCATAGTTATTCCTTTCATTGATTCTACAATTGAATTCCTTGTGTCCAAAATTTCCACAAGTATAACAATGTCGAAGAAATAAATTTTGATACCTGGGAGTAAGTGACCTTCTTTGTGGTGTGGTCCATCTTGGTTCACGATCTATTATTCTATAGTTTCCTTCATAATGATTTCTTTCATACCTTATGGGAGAGGATCTTCTTGATTTCTCATTCCTTCTGAATTCTATTCTTCTATCTTGTTGTTCAACTGCCATTGTATCCTAGTCCCATCTTGTCGTTTGGAGATATTTGACTGCTAAGGATCTCATCTAATTTTTCAGTGCTTTTTTTCGAACTTCTTCAACGTTTATATTGTCAGTAGTAGCTCCCTTTTTATGTGATCCAATTCTGCTTTCAATTTCTCATAATCTTCTAATTGTTCCTTCAAGCTATCAATGGTCTTTTCAAGCTTGTAATTCTCTTCTTCACAACTACTCAATTCACCTTTTACTATTATGTTTTTGTTTCTAAGCTTGCTATTTTCAGTTTCAATATGCTTCAAATTTTCAAGATTCTCATCTTGTTGTTCACTCTCTACATTTTTTTTGTATCCCCAAAAGGAATCAAGGTTGGTTTCTTCATATGAATCTTCTTCATAAATGATCTCTTCTTCTTTAGAACTTTTGTGATCATCATCCTGGGTTTCTTGGGTTATGAAGAGGAATACTCCTCCATCATTATCTTCTTCATCACTCTCATCTGAGGAGATGTCATCATCCTTGGAGTAGAAGGTCTCTTTATTGTTGAGACTTCTCTTTTTATAGTAGCATTTTTCAACAATATGTCCTATTCTACCACAATTAAAGCATTTGAGATGAGACTTACCTTTGTATCTGCCAGTTCCCTTATGGAGCCTTCTTATGAAATTTTCTATTTCTTCATCAAGGTCATTATCCTTGTCTTTTATCTTATTTATGGCTTTAAAAGCTGCTTCATTGTTTGGCTGGTCACTTTCTATACCTATTCTCATTTCATATGCTATAAGAGACCCATGAAATTAATCCATTGTCATTTTTGTCAAGTCCCTACTTTCTTCAATGACAGAGACCTTAGCATCATACTTCAAGAGTAGTGATCTCAACACTTTTTGTACAACCAAGGATTCATTGAGATATTCACCTAATCCTCTGATAGAATTAACAACTTCATCAACTCTAAGAAGATAGGTTGTAATATCTTCCTTTTCATCCATCTTAAAATTTTCAAATTATGCTCTATGTCATTGAAGCTTGACCTGCTTAACTTTTGGATCACCTTCATAGATACTCTTGAGTTTGTCCCATACCTCTTTAGCAATGCTGCATCCCATCACTTTTCTAGCAATGGTTGGTGCCAATGCTCCTAGAATAACATGTTTGGCTATTGAATTACAATTCATAAGCTTCTTCTCATTTGGATCAATTGGAACATTCTTTGGGATTACATAGCCATTTACAACTGAGTACCAAATGTCTACTCCCAAAGATGTTAGGTAATTTTTCACTCTATCACTCCAGTATGCATAATTTCCTCCATCAAATAGTTGAACCCCATTCAGAATTTTCTCATGGTCATCCATCTCTTCTCAAGATTTTCTTTCCAGTGGTTAAACTGTTATGAAGACAACCTTCTCTGATACCAATTGTTGGAAATACTGAGAGGGGGGTGAATCAATATTTAGAGAAATTATATTTTTGAACTTGTACTTCAATCATATCATGTATTCAATTTATATCCAATCAATAATGAAGACTATCCATTGAAAAATGAAGAATAGTATAAGAGATACACCAATAAACCATGCACAATATATAAGAAGTAATCATGTATTGTTGTTCAAAGAAAGTAATGACTTCCAAAGGTAGCTACAACTTCCAAATATAAAGGGAGGGATAAACCTCCAAAAGGAAGATACAATCCTCCAATATCAAGAGAGGTTTGACCTCTCCATCCTTTCCCCTTCCTTCCACCCAAGAATATATGAGAGATAATAAAACTTTACTTTAAATTATCACCATCAACCAACCATCACATAGAACCTGATAATTCTTCCTGAGACTTATTCAAATTATGCAATTCTTCACTTATTGGAATACTCTGATCCTGTAGATAATATTACTCAATTTATTCTTTGAAACTCCTCCAAGTTTCACTCCTTGAATCCTCCCAGAAAAGGAGTTATAGAGAAAATGGCAGACCTTATTCAATTCTGGTTTATTCAGGAGAGTGAACTTGTACAAAATTCCCCGTGCTCAATATTTAACATAATATTATGAAATTCTTACACAAGAAACTACCACCCATACTCTTTCCAATTCAATTTGTCTCACTTCATTTGGATTCTCTATGAATACGTTATGAATGTTTTACCCGAAACACTTGTTTTTTACTAGCTTCAGGACTAGTCAAAAAACCTATCTTCCACATAGTGTATCTCCAAAATTATAGCGAATAAAGAGATGAAATTTTTACCATAGGTACCTAGATATGTATTCTCAATAGCCCGAATTTCATCATCTGAATTATTCTAGAAAAAAAGTTATAGCAAACATGGTAAGATGACCTGTAAATAACATACCTTAGAACACATCACCAAAAGACTTCATCCTTGAAATTGGACCTTATTTACTTCATATTTCCTTAGAAATTTGACTTATATCTCTTTGCTCATTAATAAACTTGTGTGTTTTGAAAAATGAATGTATAATGAGATGTATTTATACCCTTTATGTCACTTCCTTTTAACATTAGGGACAACATGTAGTTTATGCTTCAATTCACATTGTCATCTTCAAAAATTCATTTCTCCTCAATCGTGAGGATCCACATAACGTGCCAAATACCACTAGAAGAGGCATGAATTATACTATCCATCCATGGGTGTTGTATTTGCATGTGCAATTTCCTTTATGTCTATCAACTTCGATCAATTGTGGGGTCCAAAAGCCAATGGCTAGGGTTGACATCAATGACAACAACCAATATTCCAACGCATTCTGTAACAACCCTGGTTAAATAGATGCATAGGGATTATTAATTATAATTAATTTGATAATCTGACTGTCCTAATATGTTTAGTTAAACAATAATTATTTCTTAATAATATTAATTAATTAATTATTNTCTCTGAAACTCCTCCAAGTTTCACTCCTTGAATCCTCCCAGAAAAGGAGTTATAGAGAAAATGGCAGACCTTATTCAATTCTGGTTTATTCAGGAGAGTGAACTTGTACAGAATTCCCCGCACTCAATATTTAACATAATATTATGAAATTTGTACACAAGAAACTACCACCCGTACTCTTTCCAATTCAATTTGTCTCACTTCATTTGTATTCTCTATGAATACATTATGACTGTTTTACCCGAAACACTTGTTTTTTACTAGCTTCAGGACTAGTAAAAAAACCTATCTTCCACATAGTGTATCTCCAAAATTATAGCGAATAAAGAGATGAAATTTTTACCACAGGTACCTAGATATGTATTCTCAATAGCCTCTGAATTTCACCATCTGAATTATTCTAGAAACAAAGTTATAGCAAACATGGTAAGATGACCTGTAAATAACATACCTTAGAACACATCACCAAAAGACTTCATCCTCGAAATTCGACCTTATTTACTTCATATTTCCTCATAAATTTGACTTATATCTCCTTGCTCATTAATAAACTTGTGTGTTTTGAAAAATGAATGTATAATGAGATGTATTTATACCCTTTATGTCACTTCCTTTTAACATTAGGGACAACATGTAGTTTATGCTTCAATTCACATTGTCATCTTCAAAAATTCATTTCTCCTCAATTGTGAGGATCCACATAATGTGCCAAATACCACTAGAAGAGGCATGAATTATACTATCCATCCATGGGTGTTGTATTTGCATGTGCAATTTCCTTTATGTCTATCAACTTCGATCAATTGTGGGGTCCAAAAGCCAATGGCTAGGGTTGACATCAATGACAACAACCAATATTCCAATGCATTATGTAACAACCCTGGTTAAATAGATGCATAGGGATTATTAATTATAATTAATTTGATAATCTAACTGTCCTAATATGTTTAGTTAAACAATAATTATTTCTTAATAATATTAATTAATTAATTATTTATTAATTACTTGTTCATATCTATCAATGATTAATTAATTAATTAATTGACTCATTAATTATTTGAGTAATGAATTAAAGGGGTTAATAATTTTAATTTATTTTATTAAATACTTTATGTATGCAAGGGGGGAATGAAGCATTAAATTAAGGAAATTAAAGAAGGGGGATAAGGTAATAAAGAAGGAGATAAGGGAATTAAAGAAGGGGGATAAGGTAATAAAGGAGGAGATAAGGAAATTAATGAGGGGGAGGAGAGTCGATGAAGGGGAAGATATGATGGGGGAAGAATCCTACTGGAGGGAATAAGGAGAATAGGGGGAAGGAAGAATTAGGGGGAGGAGAGACTATAGTTATGTTTTTTGGGATTTTCTGGTTCTGTTGTTGGGTTCTGCAGTTTTGGTGAACCAACGCAGGGGGCAACGAGTTGCTGGGGGTTTTGGGCATGGGGGCCAGGATTCCTTTCGATATCCTGGAGCTAGGGAGCCGGACAGGCTGCTCCTAGTTGGCTGGGAGGTTAGTTGGTTTGGGCAGAGTTGGGTCAGTGCATTAGGCTGGGCAGGGCAGTAGGGAAAGGACAACCAGATCAACGGGCATTAGCATCAGAAGGAGTTATTTTAATTATGAATTTGCTGAGTTATTTTCATGCTGTGCATAAATTTTAATTTTTGCTGAATATTTATGCTTATATGATGGTGAATGAATTATTTATGCATAGAGAAAGGAATTATATGTTTAATTGTATGAATTTTTGGATTTAATTAAATTAGGTCTCTACACATGGTATCAGAGCCCTGGTTCAAAATCTGGAGCCAAGGGCCTACCCACCTACCCAAACCCTTAATTAGATATAAATCTGGGCCAAGCTCCAGCTCCACCTAAGCTCCACCTAACCTGCAAGCCAAGCACACAAACTTTTTTATACATAGATAAAAATATATAAAAAAAAAGAATATAGGAAAAGTAATAAAAGTAGGCACACATGTTACACTGCAATCACCAAAAGAAGAACCACATTTCCATTTGTTGTTAATATGTTATTTCTTAGAGACTGCAATGTCAAAGGAAAGAATTTAAACATGCCAAGCTGAGAAAATAGATATAATCTACCATAGCTGCAAGGTAATCATCGAAGAAGGAAAAACAAGTAAAAGACATATATTTAGAACATTAATTCTTAGGTACACATATCACATTTAACCAAGTAAACAACCCCTAAAATATCATGATAGAGTTGTCTTCCAATGATATAATGGGCACTTGAAAAAAATTGAGTAATTATTTTGAAACTTTCATTCGCATGAGATGTGAATACTAAATATTACTCCAACAACATCTTGGATCTTTGTCAGAGTCCAGGACTCATTGTAATTTCCATGAAAGAACTCTCTCAGAAGGGAAAGACAAACAGAGGTGGACATTCTAATGTCTCAACTCTCCATCCATAGACAAATTTGGAGTTAGAGTCCATGATACTAAATAACTACTGCTTGTTTAAACTATATGCGTACCTTGTGTTTACGAGCAAACTCTTCGAGTTGTTCCCTAAAAGTCGCAAGTTGCTCCATAAACTCTTTCCGTATAGTAGCTACATTTTCCCCAAGCTCCCTATATTTATCAAGAGTTGCAGCAACATTTTGAAGACCTGAAATTCCCGGTCGGTGCCTCATATTGGCAAATTTCAAAAATATTTTGGAGGTCCACGGGTTTTGAACCCACGACCGATTGCATAGCTCTAGCGCTTTGAGGAATGGTGTCGAGGCCCAATTTCTAGTTATTGAAACCAACCCTAAAACTGATATGCTCTAGCTGAAAAATCTGCATGCGAACTTTTATTTTGGTGAGGTTGACTTAGTAAACAGTAGCTACAGGATGAGCTTTTGATTTGGGAATAGAATTACCTGTTTTTTAGGGGTTATTGTGAACAATAAGGTAATGGAGGGAATGATTCCCAAATCAGCACTTGAGTGATTTATTCTTAGCACATATTATCAATAAATTAAGTTAACAACATTTTTTTTTCCATGGAAAGCTCATCCAAACAACAAGTCAATCCACAGTTAAGCATGCTGCACACCAACACAATTAGCATCGAATGCAATATCATACAACACACAAGCCAACGCCCAAGTCAACACAATATACAAGCCAGTGACACAGTGCCAAGTACAAGTGGGTAGCCAAGTCACATAGAGGAGGAGATCACGATAGGTGCCCAAAAGGGGTGCACTACGCATCCACAGTGTCAAGCACCGGCCACAACACAGCGCGGGTTAACACAAAGCCAATGCCCCAAACATAGCTGTAGACTGTATATTCAAAAAAAAAAATATAATAACAAAAATATATATATATATATATATATATATAAACGAACAATTTTTTTTTTTACACAGGTTAGCACCACATAGCCACATGTAAATCAAAGTTAGGACTGAGGCGAAGCCACCAAGGAGCCCACGGGCCTGTTCTTGCACCACGCGTCTAACAAAATAAAAAAAAATGTTGAGCTTCGTGCCCAATCTCCAAACTAAGTCCATCAACTATCGCCCATGAAGCACATTCAATACATAACACATATCAAAGTGCCAAGCATCGAACCACAATCCATAACAATACACAAATCAAAGCCTAGCGCCCGAGTTAAACAAGCCACATGGAGGAGGAGCCCGCGGGGTCAAGTTGGAGTGCTCTACGTGCCTTATCTCCACTGCTAACTTCTCTTGCTTCATTCCTTCAACCCAAATCTCTATAGAAAATCATAACCTTCCCCCAATGTAAGCAACAACCCCGTTCTACTTCATAACAACAGAAAACAGAATGGGTTCTACTGGCAGCCAACATAGTTAACAACGACGATCTATTTCAAAGAAAATGAAACAACGCTAATGCATCTGCCGGTACTTCATAACAACAAAAAACAGAATAGGTTCTACTGGCAGCCAACATAGTTAACAACAACGTTCTATTTCAAAGAAAATGAAACAACACTAATGCATTTTCCGGGAGTCGAACTGTTCTATTTGGAAGGCAATTATCCTATAGAAAAGAATAACCAGAAAATAACCGTTCTCTATAGAAAAGAATAACCAGATCCCAAACTCTTGTATAAAAAAGGAATAGGGTTACAGAGATCCAAATAGTACCGTGAAAAAAAAATGAAATCGAGGGATCCAAATTTGTCTTTTCGATAGCTCCAGGAGTAAAGTAAACGTAAAAAAAACAAAACAAAAAAAATTATTGCAAACCCTACAGCCCAGCCAGCTATCTAGGGAGCTGCACGCTCCACACACCCACAAAAAAAAACATAGGTGTAACTTATATGAATGACTCGTACCCCTCCTGGACATCTTCATTGCTTTGATTTCAAGCATTGCTCAAAAGATGG
>JASDQU010429182.1:0-10089 GCA_032191745.1 Picea mariana
GATATGCGCCAACAGTTTCCATTTTTGTTTGATAGATAGACTTATGATACTGTGATACACATTATTTCATCACTTATACTGTGAAACTTCGAGACGAAGTTTAGACCAAGAGGGGGTGTATGTAACATCCCACTCTTGTGCACACTGAGCGAACTTATTCTTTGAGGACACTTGCTCGCAAGTGATCCATATTATTACACTATTAGACATTTGATTTTGATTATGAGGCATTATGGGTTGATGACATGTTGTTTTTCTGCATTGACAGAGATAGGTGCTATTGACTCGGTTTTACTGAGTGCGCAGGATTTTGGACCTTGAGGATGCAGAGGCATCGATGGAACCCCTTGGACTCCGGATCGAGTCAGGGAGTGAACTATTGGGGTTTGATTGTTTTATATGTGATATTAGTATATCTGATTAGATGATGTGATTATGGATATATTTCTGATATGATTCGTTGATGATGCAGGCTGACAATAGCTTGCCGACCAGACTCACATGTGGAGTAGAGGGGTCACGCAGGACTACCAGAGATATTGAGGGAGAGGTGTGGACAACAACCCTGCCACAACCTACTAACACTCTCATCGTGGCTCGAACTGTAGGTTAACGATTACCTAGTTCAAGAGGACCCACGATGTCGTGAGGGCAGACTATGATAGTCTCTCACGATGATTCTAAGGGGCGCGCAATAAGGCAGGGGCCTTATTCCTTAGAGGCCCTTAGTCTCCCACAAGATCACCTAGCAGAGTATTGACTCCAGGGGTTTTTTATGTCTATCAAGTCAATCAAGAGGCGAGTGGCACCCTTGGAGCACGTGGTGTGTCCTGAAGGGCACGTCGCGCAAGAAAAATGGAAAGAGGCGAGTGGCACCCTTGGAGCACGTGGTGTGTCTTGAAGGGAACATCGCCTTGTTAATTAATAAATGAATAAACCTATATGGCCTTAGGATGAATAATGTGATAATAAATATTTAAAACTTTTTCCCTAATAAAATGTCGCCCAGCCTCGAAAATTAAAATCTAGGTCTAGGGGAAACATGCGGTAAACGAAAATTGTTTTTGCAAAAATAAAAATAAAATTAAAATAGATAAAAATAATAATCATCATTAATCATGAGTTGAGAAGGGGGGTGAGTAATTCTTTTAAATTGATTTATAAAAATCTTTTGGGATAAATTTAAAAAGGGGAAATAATTGTTTTACTTATTATGCTAATTAAAAATTTATCCATTAAAAAGGAAAAGGTAAAAAGGGTAAGTTTCTGCACATGCCTTTTTGAGTTTAAATAAAAAGGGGAAAGGGGGAAATCTAAAATAATTAGGAAACTAGGAAAAACGGGAAACACTAGGAAAAATCAAATAGTCCAACTTAGTATGGTATCTACCATTTAAGAACTTTCTAATTTAAACTCCACTAATAAATTAATAAAGGGGAAAGCCATTAAAAATTGTAAGGGGATATGGGGACACCTAGGAGCGATTCTAGGAGTGCCTTTAGGTGAGTGAGGGAAATAGGGGTAATTAATTAATTAATGAAATTAATTTTTGGAGGATTGAAGGGGATGGGTGACACATGTACGAGGAGGATTTTTATGAATTAAATTATTAAACATTAAATTAAATGGGATTTGGGAAAGTCAGGGACTTCGAAACTCTATATAATGGAGGGATGAGAAGGATGAGGGATCTCTTCTATTTTGTGTAACGTTACGCTGCAGAAATCTATACTTGACTGACTTAGCTTGTGGGAGTTGGGATACCCATCTTGGTGAGGAGTGGTAGCTCGGCCTTATGAGGCGAGTTGGGAGCTAGCTGATTCTCCGGATAGTGTGTGTGTCCCCTTTGTGGCTCGGGGGGCTAAGGGAGGAGAAGAGTACCCCTAGCGTTGGCTGGGAGGTACCGGTGAAGTCTCATCGGTCGGCAAGCGGGAGTTGCACGAAGCACGCAGGACATCAACTCAGAATGGGCGATTGGGCAATGGTACGCTTTCTTTATTTTTGCATGGTAGATTGTTAGTATGAATTTATACTTTTAGTTTTGCATGTTTAATTGGGTAAGGAAAATGATTGTCTTAGCATTCTAGTTAATGATTGAATTTTTTTCATAGCCTTTAGCTCGATGATTGATTGACTCCCATGGCCTTCGATTCCTGGCATGTCTTGACCGCCCTTTGGTGTATTGATTTGTGATGATTGTGGTTGTTTTTTACTTTCGTTCCTAGCTCATCAATCCTTGCATGAGCAGTCGGTCAAGAGCCTGATCTACGGTCGTCGCTTCGATGTTAATAGACCTATGGATCTCAACGCCCTGCTCTTCTGTGCATGGATGATGAGCGAAGGACATTTATGTCAACCGTCTACCTCCGTTGTTTGTCCTTGGGTGATTGTTGTCTTGCGCCTTCTAGCAAAAGTACCTCTGCATATGGATTCCTTTGCATCCTTGTTGGTTTATCTCTGTGCTTGCTTTTGTCTCCATGCCTTAAGGGATAACCTTGGATTTTCTCTATGCTTGGGTTGATAAAACCTCTGCGGTCATTTCAATGAATTTTCCTTTGGATCTTGCATTTCTCTTACTATTCTCTGCGTTTTTACACTCTTGACTGCGTTTTTATGCATGGATGGATAAATTTACTCTACGTTTTGATGAACAATTTAACTCTGCGTTATGGTGCATTGATGGGTACATTTAACCTCGCGTTTTATATTGATGAATAATTCATCTCTAAGCTCGTAATTCTGTTGCCAACGATTTTCCTTTTAAATGTTGACGACAATGTAATTTCCAGTCTGGTGCGTTTTGTCTAGCGATTTTTTTCTTTTAAATAAAGATGGTAACGTGGTTTCCTTCTGGTGCGTTTGGCATGAAGATTTTCCATTAATACGATGTCTGTGTTTTCCTATTTTGACCACGAAATCGCCATTAAGATGATGTCTGTGTTTTCCCTATTATTGACCAAGAAATTGTCATTAAAAGAATGTCTTCGTTTTCCTGTTATTGACCATGAAATTGCCATTAAAAGAATGTCTTCGTTTTCCTGTTTTGACCACGAAATCGCCATTAAGATGATGTTTGTGTTTTCCCTGTTATTGACCAAGAAATTGCCATTAAAAGAATGTCTTTGTTTTCCTGTTTGGACCACGAAATCGCCATTAAGATGATGTCTAGTTTTTCCCTGTGATTGCCATGAAATTAATTGAATGCATCGATTGGAGGAGCTCATGTTAACTGTCGGGAATTTAACTGGTGTAACAACATTATGTCCCCTTATTTGTGTAGTGTATTGGGTTGACTGCGTTGTTGATTGAGTGGATATGATTTGCCCTTAAAGGGGATTGATTTTTGTTGTTGATTGACCACGTTTTGCCCCTTAATTGCTGACTATGTTGTTGCTGGAATGACCACATTTTGCCATTTAATTTTGAGTGTGTTTGTTGTTGAATGGGAAGGATTTGCCACCATTTGTGTACTGCGTTTTGATGATGTGTGGTACAACGATTTGCCCTTAAAACTGTGACTGCATTGTTGTTGAATGACCACGAGTTGATCCTTCTATAGTTTTGTATTGTCTTTTATCCTCCTTCAATTTGAGTGTACCCAGTGTTCTCACTGCCAAACATAATTGCTACAACAATTTCTTTGGTCCATTAATTTCCATGTTATTTGCTACAGTGAGTTAATGGTCATCAGTCATGTTAATGGCAATGTAATTGTTACAACGAGGTTACTGGTCATGATTAATTGTCTTATTATTTGCAATATTATTTGTTACATTAATTTCTATGTTAATTGCCTTGTTAAATTGCTACAATGATGTTAATAGTTGGCAGTTTCCTTCTCAATGTTAATAAACAGCTAGTATTGTTAGTTCGGTCAATATAGCTAGACTACATGTTGAGATTTAATTGTTCATAAGTGTTATAATAGTAGCATTCTACATTAAGATTGTTAATGTTGTTATTTAAATTAATGGCTAGTTGGATGGAGATTTTGGATTAACATAGAATTGTCCATTTAGGTTGTAATAATGATTAAAATTAGATTGGTGAGTAAAGACTAGATTGTCAATTTTAGACTTGCTAAATTGATTGATAATTGAGGTTAGATTGTAATTATAATTATAGTTCTAGTATTGATTACTTAGACTTGCTAAATTGATTGTTTTAACATTAAATTAGCGCGTGCATTAATGACTAATTGTAATTTAGATGTGCCCCGTTTAGAATGGTAACCCTTGTTAAAATAGATTGTAATCATTGACTAGTTTAGACTAGGTGATTGGTTGGGTCATGGACGATGTCATGTATTGGCTTGTGTCATCCCTTGTCTTCATCCTCTGGTGTTTCGTCAACCTGTTGTTGGGGTATGGGCGTGGTTTTCCTCTCGGTATTCGGTTTCTAGCGCGTCGGATTTATCTAGAGTCCTTGGTCCAGATAAGATGTGATGTGCCAAGGTTATTGATGTGTCTATCACCTAGGGATTGCATGATTCCTAATGAGGGGATCATGGCGTGCCCTATGGGATAGCGACGATCAAGAACTTGGCCAAAGTTGTGCGTTCTGAGTGAGTGTGGACGAGAGTGGCAAGTTGCTTTAGGCGCATGGGTGGAATGCCTTCATGTGTTTGGTTCGCACGCCTTGAGGTTCTAGTCTTGTTCGTCAAGGTCGTTGTTTTGGGAAGGGATGTTGTCCTTTAATATTGTAGGTGTGTCTTGTTTGCGTCGGGCGGGTAGTCATTTTCTCCTTGTTGTCTACGCACATTTCACCCAGTTGCCCTTGTGCATGTGCGTGGTATCATAGTACCCTGTTGCCTGGACTGCGTGCTTGCATTCGTCATCAGTGGTGTGGTTAAACTATTGTCTTCGTCGCCTTCTTGTCTCTTAATTCATAAAAAAAATAAAAATTGCTTCGCCCATAGTCGTAACGTAGGGGCCGTTACATTGAGCCATCTCCATGGAAGATTAATATCAACATGTAAATCCTTGATGCATAGGGTACAAATGGAGTCTAGAATGGTATCATGGAGGATATTGGTCTCTAACCATCATACACAGAGAAGTGCATGATTTATATCGAGAATCGATGGGAGGGACTCCATATCTCTATTCCTGAGAAGTCATGCCACCATGCACCAAAACCTGGAGGAAAATAGATAGGAGGAGAAGATAAGTGCTAAACCCATGGGCATGCAATCCATTACCCCTATAAAGGATTTTGAGGTAGATGGCCTCAAGAATGAGTGTGAGGATGAAGAGATAACCCCTCTCAAAAGATGAGGAAGAGGAAGACCTCCAAGGCCTTAGTCTTGAAGGGAGAGAGTGATAGTTATTCCACGCACTTGTAAATACAAATCAAAAGCTCTAATATTAGTGGATGGATTTTCCTCTAGACACAAGGCCTTCACAATGTAGAAGCTAGCCACCATAGGAGACAAATTTCATCACAAGAGGATAAACACCCACAATGATATGATGGATAAGGAACTGGAGAAAATCATGTCAAATACTAGGGTCTCTCACAATAAAATCACCTAATACACTTGCACGATTAACCTGTAGTGGCATACCAAAGAGATAATAGCTTGCAACATGGTTATGCAACTAGAACAAGATAATACTGAAACACATTCTGGACATTCTTCATCTTCATGATGATAAATATGACTTCATTTTATATTCAATTCAAAGCTCAACCATGGGACATCATGGCTTAGATTGTGGACATGCTCAGAAGGACTCATCATCATCAAAGGTGAAACCCAAGTTCCAAGATGGAAGTAACTTGTGGCACCCAATCTCTCTTTATGAGGAGGAATCTTAGCCATGAGTTCTCTTGGTTCGCTCTCATGCTAAATTTGGTTTATGGGAAAATTCCTAAGTACTTATTAATGAGTTCAACATGTCATTAACAT
This sequence comes from Picea mariana, assembly GCA_032191745.1. Lineage (NCBI taxonomy): Eukaryota > Viridiplantae > Streptophyta > Pinopsida > Pinales > Pinaceae > Picea > Picea mariana. The sequence continues at coordinate 5,912 of JASDQU010429182.1, forward strand.
GAATAGAATCAGGGTGAGAAAGATAACATTCAATCACACAAACTAAATCCAATTGATATTTTAAATTCAACTTTATTCAATAATGAGGACCAATTAAAGAATTTTGAGTGAAAACATCCTTGTCTCTTAAAAAAAAAATTGCTAAGTTAAAATAAATTTATATTATTAATTTTTTAATATTATGATAATCAATCCAAAAGGAAAAAAGTTAATGAAGTTTTTTTTAATTGAATAAATTATAAAAAAATACATACACAATCTTTCCCAAAAAAAAAATTTGGATAGGTGCAAAAAAAAAATCTTTTCTTTTTAAATTATTATTAAAATACTTTATTTCTCTCGTTAAAATAAAAGATATTTTCTATTTTTCTTTAGGAGGTGATGTTTATAGGAAGTTGCTATTTTGATAGTAATAGTTATGACTCATGATTCTAAAAGTCATATTTTGTATATGAAATTTTTTTTTTATTTGAATAGCATGTAAAGTGCTTTTTTGGGGAAAAAAAAATATTATTTAAAATTAATAATATTTATTTTTTCAAATCTAATTATTTAAATATTATAATTAAAACAATATGTTTTAAAAATTATATATAGTTTTTATTTTGATATTTATTTAAAAATATTTATTATTTATATAAAAATTTATAATCTTTTATACATAGTAATATATTTGAAAAATAGTCCCCGAGGTGTAGGACAGTCGGTGACGGAGTGTGTTGTTAAGCCACTTCATGTTGAAAAGTCACTGGTTCGAAATTTGTGTGTTGTTAAGCCACTTCATGTTGAAAAGTCACTGGTTCAAAATTTGCAGATACCCCTAAGTCATGATTTCTCAAGCCAAAGGTTAATCCCAATGCCAAGAAGGTCCCGATATTTAAAAACTATATTTTTATGTTTTTTTAAATATTTTATACATATAATTTATTTAAAATTACTTCTTCCATAAAAATAATTTATAATAAAATATTTAAAAATTAACATTTTTATGTTTTTAAAAATATTTTATACATATAACTTATTCAAAATTAAGTTTTCAATAATATCGTAAAAATATCTTTATTAATATCCTATTTTAAAATCTGGTTGGATGCGCATTTGTTAGGCCTAGGAACCAGTGGGCGCATTCAATTCAATATGTGCAAATTAAATCCGTCTTGGGGGATGGCTCCAACAGAAGAGTTAATTTTTTCTCGCAGTGGTGATGGTGGGTTTGTGCTTCCAAGAGCCGACGAGAGGGTTGTATTGAGGTTGTTTTGGCCAGCTCTAGTGGTGATAATAGTAGTATTTCGTGGTCTGGTTTCTTGGGGGGTTTGTATAATATAGATATGGATCCTAACTGAAACGATTTTAAGCGTATCAGGGAGAAAAACTTACAGCCAACAGTGACATTCTCCAGCAGGTGATGGTTAAGCTCGGGAATCTTGAACATGCAATAGCTAACCTAGAAGGAGAAGCAAAGTGTCAGTGGTTGTTGAGGTCGTTGGTTCTTCCCCAACATGCTCAATCAGCTTCCATTAACCAAGCATCAACATGTTCAATCAACTTCCATTAACCAAGCATCAACATCCTCTGGACATGGACTGGACATTGTGCCCATGGAAGTGGAAGGAAATTCACCAATGTGTGATGAAGTTTAGGAGACATAGATATTTGATGTTTTTCAAAGTTATGTTTTTGTTAGGATTATATGTTAAAGAAATATGTAGTGAGAATGTTTGGAAGTCTTTTAGAAAGTTGGATATGTTTTATAACTTATAGCAGGTGACTCTGCAAGTCATAAGTCCAAATTTTGTAAAATATTTTTGATAATGTTGTTTGTTTCGGCATGGTTCCTTTTATAATACAAATTTAAATTACAATTAAACAAAAACATATCCTATTTTAATTGTTTGAGACACACTTACAACCTTCAAAATTATAATTATTATTATTTAAAATGCATGTGTCAATATACTTATTATTTCTTTGTATAAAGATGATGATGATAATTAATGTTCATTGAGATCATAATTAGTCTATGAGACCTTAATAAAGGTAACGGATTACTTGAATTTTTTTAGAATTTTATTTCCATGCTCAAAAAGCATTAAAAGAAAACTGTTTCAAGATCACCATAGTTTTGATCACTTATAAGGTTAAGAAGGTTGATATTGTAACAAATATTTTGGAATTGTGATCTAATATGGGTATACATAGGACACTCTAAGAGAAAATGTTTTCATCTTCAACCATATTAGTGTCACAAAGATGACAGATTCTTTCGTCCCATAGCGTTTTCAAAATTGTACACTACCCTGTTTCACTATGCAACTCATGAAAGTTTGTTCTTATTTTAGCAATGTTGATTTTCTTCTTTACATTAGTCAAAACAAAGAGATACTTTTGATCTTCTAGATTAGGGTTGACCACCTCCTTATAGTATCTTAATTTTCTTTTATCCTCTAATTCTTTATCGCACCACAGATTCTCCTAAATTTAGATGTAATAACATTTTTAATATTATCGGTATTTTTCATAATGAATTCTTCCTTCATTCCCCAATGATTTAGCCAAGACTTGGCACGTTTATGCCATCCCTACTTGAGCCACAGGTGGTTTTCGCTAGAGTTTGAAGCAATTTTGGGGAGTCTCATGTCATCCATGTTGTGTATCTTATTCTTGTACATTAAGTACATAATCATAGCCATGTTGTCAATGGGGGAAAGGCTTGCTTCTATGAGGAGGATAGGATAGGGTGTATTGTCTTTAGTTTTAAAATTATAAGTATAAAATTCTTTTGGATCTAATATATCTATCTCCAAGATTTTCTAGAGATATTATACCCCCGAACTTCACATCCATATACAATAATAGGAGTGACAAGAGTCTCAAAGATGATTTTTTTTTTTATCCCATAGCCAAAAGGGTCACTAACTTACAATTGTTTTCAAGCCCATAATAAGTTTTCCACCCTCCATTTATCCTTTCTCAACATTATAGTTTCAATTCAGTTTATGATGAATATTGATTCGAAGATATTTGTATGAAGGAATTTCCTCCAAGTTATTGTTTTCGTATACAAAAATATTGTAGGTGATCTTTTTGGATTTAATTATCATAAGCTTCATGTTGTCAATGTTCATAGTCATACCCATACTAGAGCAGAAGTATTCTTAGTTACTTATTCAGGTCGTAGGGACTCCTCACCATAAGAACTATATCATCGACGTAAGAAGAAGGACGATGACTATACCAGCAAGAGTCAGACCAACACAACCTACATCTTCCAAACATTCTTCTAATTCATCAATGTATATGCCAAAAGGAATAGGGGAGAGGAGAAAACCTTGCTTAACCCCTATAACCAATAGTTAAAAACACTCCCACCTTCATTAGTGAATCCATCTACACCATTTTCTTGATCCAAGTATCAATCCTTAAACACAAATGATATCAAACACATCTTCTAAATATCTATCCCACATTAGTTATTAAAAAAAACATACAAGCCTCCTGAGGAAGCACGAGGTAGTATCTCATTCTATACATTATCATTCATTTTGTCATTTTGAAGTCATTATCCTTCCTTAATGAAGTCTATTATTTTTTACACAAACTCAATTTATTAGTTTATATACAAATTCAATATTTTAATGAAATCATTTTTTTTAAATAATAATAATAATAATAATTATTATTATTATTATTATTGGAAATTTGGAAATATTAATCCATTTTAAAATGTTGTAACTCCCTAAATATTATAAACAAATTTTCATTAAATTAAATCAACACGATTATTCAAAATTTTAATTTAATTTCATTAAATCAAAAGTATAATTCAAAATTTGTGTTAAATTTTCCCTTAAAAATGATTTTGATTTTCTTTTTTTTTTAATTATTATTACTATGATTTTTTTTTTTAATTATTATTACTATGAATTAAGTTACTTCTTTACTAATAACCTATTCTTTATCTAGAACTTGGTTATTGCTTGGTTATATATTTTAAAATTTTCATTTATTTTCATGAATAAATAAATGAGGAATAAGAATAAATGTTAATATGTATTATTGTATAAAGAATTGCTTGGTTATATATTTTAAAATTTTCATATGAATAAATAAATGAGGAATAGGAATAAATGTTAATACATATCATTGTATAAAGAATTGAGAAACACTTTACAACTCAT
>JASDQU010429203.1:0-10111 GCA_032191745.1 Picea mariana
CTGGCCCGTTAATAATTGTTTGGGCACTCAGGCCTCTCATCATTTTAATAATACATTAAGAAAATGGGGGTTCAAAACCTGGGGTGTTACAGGAAGTCATTTCTCACTTAAAGGAATTTTTTTATTTTCCAATGTGGTATCAATCCTTATAAAATTGAGAGTTGGATTGTGCATAGATCAATAATAGCAGGGTCGGTACCTTGCACAAAATTGATGGACGAAAAAGTGGTAATGGGGAATTAGGGAAGGCTCTTGCTGGAACACACATTTATTTCTTTTAAAATAGCTTTGATGCCTTCTGAATTGCCATACAAGTCATCATGAAGTTTGGGAAATAACCATTTGAAAAAACATGCATGCTCTTTAGAAACACATACATTAATAACATGTGCATCTTAATCATGTGTATTCTTTATTTTTAACATAAAAAAATATTTTAGTAATTTTAACATTTTTTTTTAGTGTTTTTTATCTAGTTGGAAAGATCTTAAAGAGCTCTATAATGTTTATATTTATGATTTTTTTTAAAGATGTTTTTGAATAGATATTTTCTTATTTTCAAAAGAATAGAAAATGAATCTCTAGGTCGTGATTGATATTTAAAACCACCACATAAGCCCTCTAAAGAGGAAATTTGGCATTTAATGGATTATATGAGTCTTGTTGGGAAGTTTTACATAGGGGAGATTGGTATCGGGGACTTAACCATTGTAAGGAGAGGAAACCAAGGAAATTAGGTTCTAAATGAAGCTTCTAGTTCTCATGGACCATGAAAAAGATTTCAAACCACCATATGGGTCCTCTAAAGGGGATATTTGTCCTTCAAGTGGAATATTGTTGATATTATATTAATTCCCTGGACAATAGACATGGCTCTTGAGGCCTAGAAAATGGGCGAGGGATGAAAATAAGGTCATTAGGCCCTAGATGAAGTTTCTAGAGACCAAGGGTCATGAATAAGTTCATAAACCACAAAACATGCTTTATATAAGAGATCATTTTCCTTAGAGTGGATATGGGTTCCATTGATCCAAGTGGACATCGATGGCCACCCACCTATTCCAGTAACTCAACATAGGTCTCCATCTTGGCAGTTTTTTCATTACAGGTTTTCAAGGCCTAAACTTTTGGGGTCATTTTGAGGCCTTAAATGATTTTTTGTTTTCATTTGGGGGGCTAGGATGGCCATGGCCTACCAAACCTACCATAAATTATACTTCTCAATTGATCTTTCTAATCATCTATTGTGTGCCCAAAACAAAGATTGCATGAAAAAGGTGCACCCTGGGGAAGTTGATGTTTCAACTAGCCACCTCGAGGTCCACAATCATTTTGGCACTTCAGTTCCTAGGGTTATGGTTTTTCCCCTTATTGTTTAGTATGTTAAAAGGTTGTTTTTAGGATCTTGTAATGTCTTCTTGCAAATGAGTGTATCCCAGACCTCTCTCTTTAGAGATAAGTTACGACAACTATAGCTAGCTTGTATTTCTTTGCATTTTACATTTTTTTCCTATTACATTCATTAATATAACTTGGGTTTCAATATATTATTGTTCTTTGTACAATATTTCTTTGTGTGTGTTTCCACTCATATTCCTAGCTTTCATTTTGTTCTCTATACAACCCAGATCATCCATTAGAAGATTTTGTGCACTAGGGATGGGTTTCGGGGCCTTGACCATACTTGGGAGAGAAATCCATGGAATTAGAACTAAAATTAATATTCTTGAGTTAATGGGCCATGATCAAAGCCTTGAACCATAATATAGATGAACTAGAACATAGACCCTATAAAGTTGATCTTTGACATACAAGTAGGATATGGGCATGATTAGGATATTTTTCCCATTTAGGGCCTTAACCATGGTTAAGGGAAGAAAACAATGGCCTTACACCATAAAATGATATCTAGGGATCATTGGAAATGAACATGACATTAAACCACAACACAAGCCCTTTAAAGGTGTTATTTTCCCCTGAGTAGAAGACGGGTACCATTATGAGGTTTTGAGTGCTAAAGATGGGTCTTAAGGCATTGGACATGATTAAGGAAGGAAGATAAATCCTTTGTGCCCTAAATGAAGAATTTAGGGACAACGGGCCATAAACAATTGCATAAACCACATAACATGTTCTATATAGGGGATAATTATTCTTTGAGTGAGATATGGATACCATTATGATGTTTTGTGCATTAGAGATGGGTCTTGGAGCCTAAACCATGATCARGGAAGAAATCCAAGGAATCRGATCTTAAATGAAGATTATTTGGCTAATGGGCCATGATCAAGGCCTTGAACTATGATATGGGCCCTCTTAAGGAGATCTTCGACATACGAGTGGGATAGGGCCACCATTAGGAATTTTTGCACAATAGTGATGGGTCTCAGGGCCTTGAAAGTTGACCATGATTGAAAGAAGAAAATAAGGTCCTTAATCCCTATGAATCTCATAGTTCTTAAGGGAGATGAAAGGTTCCTCAAACCACCACAAAAACAATATAGAAAAGGAAATTTGTCCATGAGTAGGATATGGGTACCATTAGGAGGTTTTTCACATAAGGGATGGGTCTCAAGCCTTCAGCCCAAAAAAAATCTTCTAATGCCTTAGTCCTTGAACTAGGCCTCAAACCACCACATATTTTGGGATCAATGGTCTTTTGGTGGGATATGGGCATTTTTTAAGGATTTTTCATACCAGACATGGGTCTCAAGGCCTTAATCATGGTCGATGGAGGAAAATAAGGGTCTTAGGATCTAAATTAATCCTCTATGGATCATAGTCCATTAATGATACCCTAAACCACCACACAAACTCTCTAGATGAAATATTTGGCCTCTGAATGAGATATGAGTGCCATTACAAATATTATACACAAGGGATGGGTCTTGGGACATTTACCATGGCTATGGGAGAAAATAAAGTGTCTTAAAACCTATATGAACATTTTAAGGTTTATGAGTTATGAACAAGTCCTTCAATCACTACACAATCCTTTTAGAGGGGATATTTGTCATATAATTGGGATATGGGTTCAATTAGGAGGTTTTGTGCACCAAGAATGGGTATTGGGGTCTTGACCATGATAAGGGGAGGAAATAAAGGCCCTCAAGTCATMTTTAAGTATTTTCAGGATTTSGTCCATGAGTGTAGCCTTAAAGCACCAGAGAGGCCCTCTAAAAGGGGTCTTTGACCTTTTAGTGGGATAAGGGTGCCAATAGGAGGTTTTTATACTAGGGATGGATCCAAGGGTTTTGACCATGGTTAAGAAAGGAAGAAAAGGGCCATGTGACCTAAATGAAGCTTCCAGGGCTCATGGGACAAAATAAATTATTGAAGCACTACACACACCATTTAGAGGGGATTTTTAGGCACCAAGTGGGATATAGACACCATTAAGATATTTTTTTCTCAGCAAATTAGGTCTCTTCTTTATAGCTAAAACCCCTTAAACCATAATATGATTCTTTAAAATGGATTTTCATTTTTCATGTTAACCTTACAAATACAAGGTAATATTTATCTTATACACAATCTGGCTTCTTGATGATGAAACATTGTTACCGGTCTTGAAAATTGTAAGCATGAAGCACCTCATTTATTTTTCTGATGAGAACTTAGAAAATATGCTCAACTTATAACAATTATAGGAATCCATATTCCTAGGATTTGAGATTTCAAAGAATCTGCCCAACCTATAATAATGACAAAGGAATACATATTCCTAGGATTCAAATCCCATGACTTTTTCTATTTTTACTCATGATACAATATACTAAAATCTTATGCAATTTTATCTGTTGGTTCTATCATGGTTTAGAAACATAATTATAGTTTAGCTAAGGAGGACAATATGTCATATTTTTTACTTATGGCAGGGCTTGGGTTCATTTTTGAACATTATTCTATAAGCGATAGTAGAAGACATGACCAATAACCTCTTAAACGATAACATGTAAATTCACAACCAGTGACTTTATTGTAAGGTTTCAAGTTGCACATACATGGGTATGATTATAGCATAATGGTTCTCTTGTAGTGTCTCTTCCTCTAATTTACAAATAACTATAGGTAAAAAGAACCACAAAAACGAGAAAATTCATTAAAATAAGTTAGGAAACCAAAAATAAAAGGCATATCCATGAAACATTTGGACTTCAAAATGTTGTGGAACATAATTGGACCCAAATCCCATGACTTTTTCTATTTTTACTCATGATACAATATACTAAAATCTTATGCAATTTTATCTGTTGGTTCTATCATGGTTTAGAAACATAATTATAGTTTAGCTAAGGAGGACAATATGTCATATTTTTTACTTATGGCAGGGCTTGGGTTCRTTTTTGAACATTATTCTATAAGCGATAGTAGAAGACATGACCAATAACCTCTTAAACRATAACATGTAAATTCACAACCAGTGACTTTATTGTAAGGTTTCAAGTTSCACATACATGGGTATGATTATAGCAKARTGGTTCTCTTGTAGTGTCTCTTCCTCTAATTTACAAATAACTAKAGGTAAAAAGAACCACAAAAACGAGAAAATTCATTAAAATAAGTTAGGAAACCAAAAATAAAAGGCATATCCATGAAACATTTGGACTTCAAAATGTTGTGGAACATAATTGGACCTTGAAACGTTAGTGGAACATAATAGGCCACACTGCACTATTAGAAAAAAACCCTCTTCGATATGCCCTTAGGTGTGGGCTACTGAAACATAATTATTAAGAAAGAAACATCCTTTTTGTTCATTTGTTTTTTAAAACACTCAACTTGTTTTTCGAGAAGTGAAAGAAAATGCTATTTAATCATTCGAAGAATTTGAATAGCCTTATTGAGTTGGTCTTACACCTGTAAACAAAACAATGCATGGCTTCATTAACCAATAATGGGACCCTTGGAAAAGTCCTAAAAGGGAACATTGTTGTTTCCAGGTTTCCAAAAATCATATTGAGTTACCATTGAACATGAAACATCAAAATCAAATTCAAATATGTTAAAATTATTTTTAACGGACCATGCAATGTTCTATGATTTTTTTCATCAATTACTGCATAGTAGTAATGAGTGGTGTTTTTACACCATATATTCTCATAGTTCAAAGTTCTAATGATATTTGGAAAACATGATATGCTTCAGTATATATAATCATATTTGTTATTATGAAAAAAAAATCACTTTTATTATACAAATATGGTGAAGTTGTTAAAGGCAACTACAATGGAAGCTTAAAAAGCATTCTTTTTGTAATATAATAACAATGCAAATTTTCAATCAAAAAGGTATTATCAAAATTTCAATCAAAAAGGTATTATCGGAATGAAAATTACCATATGCCTTTGCCAAGTTGCCACTGCATGTTTTGGTAGCAATTTGGGCCATTTGTAATTCAATATACTTATGGTGAAGATATTAAGGGAACTAACTGGATATGTTTTGGTAGCAATTTGGAAATTAACTTTGTAATTTATTTTACTTTTACTAACAAAAGTTGAGTCATTTTCTTCGCATCGTAGACACGATCCTATAGAATTCAAACTAATATTTTTATAGAGTTAGTTGGAAGTTTAGTAAAAAAATATTAGATATTATAATCAGTACAATGCTTTACAGTATAATCTGTCATGAATGCTAAAACACCAGGTCAGGTATTTGGCTTTTAAGGAAACCACTTGTGAGTGGGTAGTTTTTCGTGAGTTGATCATAGCAATATTTTTAAATCAATGAATTTATAATTTCATTATAGTCCAATTTCAATTTATAGTAATTAAGTGTTTATAGTAACCAACTTCGTGATATTCTTTCTTACCCACATTCATAACTTTAGCTAACTAAACAAGATTTCTATTATGTTGTTTTAAAAACACAATGGTTTTCTGCTGCTCATAATTAAAAATCTCGTTAATGGATTAAGATTCATATAATGGAAAAAAGTCAAATTTTGTTTTAATATCATAATTAAGTAAATATTTTAAAATAGTAATCAACTTCATTCAAAACTTTAGCTAACTTAACAATTGTTTGCTTTTGTTACTTTCAAAATACAATTTTTTTCAACCCATCATAAGTAAAAAATGTCAGAGTATCTTTATTCACTCTTATGGTCATGGAATAACACCAAATTGGTGTATGAGATCTCATTGTTTGTGCTTGACTTGTGTAACACAATTTTAATATAAAATGAAATCACATCCTAGGACATGTAATTTATGGATAACAACTATTTAAGTTTGAGAGGGATTAAATATAGAATGAAATCATCTTAAAACATGAGAATTATGGATAAGATTTGTAAGTTATAAAGAGACTAAAATTAGTCTATATCTTAATGTTGTACTCTAGATAGGGTCTAAAATGTATATCTTAATTTATATAGTGTTTGTAAATATTTATTTTCAATTTATTATAATTTTAAATGTTTTGTTTGTATGATTGAAGAAATTGAAATTGAAATTTTCATATATGTAGCAAAATATATTTTGTGATGAGTTTTCAAATATTTTTTCTCCATACATTCCACAATATTTTATTACCTTGTATTTTTGGTAACTTTGATTTAGTTTATGATGCTATTATTTTCCTCTGGTTTTCCTCCATCATTGTCTCTTCACCCTCTTAATTCGTGCATCTTCTTCATCTTTTATTCCTCTCAAAAGCACCGGTCACATATTTGTGATTATTGAAAAGTTACATGATCATTGAAAATATATTGCTAGGTGTGGAACGAAGATTAACGTTGTAAAGTATTCATTTTCCAACCAAAAACAAAATATTTTGATCTTTAAATAACACAACCACCCCAATTCACTTTGGCGTTCCTTTTCCCCTGTTTCGAGGGAATACTAGTAATTATTACGCTGAAGGGGTTCTTTTGTGGGGAGTTTTTCCTCATGGCCTTCATCGTCTGTCAAATGCCAATAAAAAATTGTCATCTGTTAATCAAGAATTGATCATTTGTCTCTCCACATATCTTATCCTTCACTGACTCTAAGTGGCAGCTTCTTCATCTTTGTTTTCCCTTTGTCTCCAGTCCTTATTCCTTTCTATCTGTGATGCACCCTGGATCTCAAATCCATTTCTCCCTCATTACATACCTACTCTTGTCCCCCTTTTTTCCCCTTGTTTTCATTTCAATCTTCACATAATTTTCATTCTCTCTCTATCATTTGCTAATATGGCCACAAATTTTAGGACTGTACTAGGGTTAGGAGTGGCAACAAAGGTCACCAACACCATTATTGGTCCTCTTTTAAAATAGTTGAAGGATGTTATGAAGTTGGGGGAAAACGTTCAACTTCTCAACACAGAATGTGCATGTATGAATGAGTCATTATGCTATATTCAAAACCAATTTGAATATCAACAAAGGCAACTGCCAGAGTTACTGGAAAGATGTCTAGGAAAGATCAAGGAAGCCCTTGAACAAGCCAAATTCCTCATCCATTGCACCAACAAAAAGTGAGGATGGTGTCTCGGTTGTTTCCTCTTCTGCAGCCCCAAGATCCTCGCATAAATTAGAGAATGGAAGACCATATGTAGTGAGCTCTTCCAACAACTTGATTCTTCTCTTTCAACATATGCCAATACTGCCCCGATTCTATAGTTTGCACAACCTCAACTAGAATATGACATATTGGAGCCCTCTTTCTTGGTCAATATCATTGGAAATGAATATCATATATTGGAGCCCTCCTTCTTGATCAATAATAGCATTTGTATTGTGATAATTGTCCATGACAATTACAGGGACGGTAATCTTTCAGCTAATTACTCCCAATTCTGGTGGCCAGGTTCTCATTTTCATATCTACACCGATGCATATGCGAATATCTAGCTTTGGGGGTAATCCTTCACAAATTCTTGTGTTAGAGATGGCCATTAATACATATTCCATCGTCTGAGAACTACAGGAGGTGTTTTCTTTCGGCAGCACAAAAAGGCATGAATGGAGAATTTCTCATCTCAAGCTAATCTCAAAGCTTACTGAAGCAAACCAAGATATAATTACAAAATCTCTCCATGAAAGATATTGGCAAGCCTAACTTCTAATCCTTCATTTCATAGGTATTTATTTATTTATTTCAGTTCATCGATTAATTACCCTTAGCCCTATTTTTCTACTATTTTCTCTCTCTTCAACCCTCCTCTCCTCCTCGTTGCATCTTCCCCTACAAAGCTAATGAATGGATGAATGTTATTGATAAAGAAGTAGAGCTATCTTTTGTTCCTTCCATTGTCAGTTTGAATCCCACTGATATCCCTTTTCCTTACTCTTCTCCCGCTAATATGCATTTTCCTTACTCTACTCTTCTCTTATCTGTGCTAAACATTCCTATTCACCACAAAAATATATGTAAACCCCCTTCATAATTCTAAGGTCGGGTTTGCACAAAAGCATGAAAAAATTTAATTCAAAGGTCATCCCTAACTTCATTGTATGCATAACGGTTGGCCTTGATCTATTTTGTGTTTCCATCTGTAATCTCATGCCATCATTTTAGATTTTTCAATGGGCTCAGAATTTAGGTTCTTATGAATATTTTAATGGCTTCCTACCTTTGACGTTCAAGGAGGGAATTTATGTTCAACATTATAATAGATGAGGTTTGTAAAATAAACAAGAAATCCTATTGTTTATTATCCTTATGTCCTGAAGTTAAATTGCTTCTACTTTTGTTCACATGAGCTCTTTGATTTTTCCTTGGAATGGTCTAAGTGGGAAATTGGCTACTTTCTATTTTTAAATAAATTGATTTCTTGTATATTCTTTCTTTTTATCATTTGGGTACAATTATATACTCACAAACATATATCACAATGGAGATGTTACCAGCAACACCCAAGTATTTTTTCATACATAATTGGTTAAAATTTAGATTACACGGAGGACCTATTGAGGGGTCTGAGATCCTTTTACTCAACAGTAGGAACCAAACCTGCCTTAGAGGCCCAATTAGACTCTGCAACATTTGATGAGTGGAATGGTTCTCTAGATATTTTGATCGGGCCAATTTATCGATGGGCTTTAATAGTGACTAACAGGGTATCTTTCTGTGAAAGTTCCTCCTTCAGCTTAAACGATTATCTTTTTGTCTTTTCTATAATTATTAGATCAGTCCAATAAATAAGGGTGATGGTATAAACCAACTAATAGAAGAAAATATTAACTATTGAAGAATGCTGAGCTTCGGATAACCCTTGTGCTCTGGCGTGCAGACAATGATATTTACACCTATTACAAGTCTAGTAATAATACGCTAACTTGTTGGTGTTTCAACACTAACTGAGACAACAATTATGAAAAGAAAATATGCATGAAATAAAAATAAGTGCAAGAAAAATAGTTTCCTTAACTCTACCATCAATCACATATTAACACAATGATTCGCTTTTCATCATTTAGAAAAAAAGAACTGTTTAAAGTACTAAAACGATAGCTTATCAATAAATTCATAAAATCTTACTCGTTATCGCATCAACTATTTAATTCAAAGATGGAAGTAGTTCCTCCTCAATCCAATCACATAACACTTTTGATGAAAATAAAATTTGTCTATGTCTCTAAACATAACTTCTTAATTAAAGTTGCTCAGAAATAATTCTTTACAATTCTAAAAAAAAAGGGTCTTTCCCAAAACCATCAACCTTTCCCAAAAGTTTGATCCTCTTATTTATAAAGAATTACTAACTTAAAATAGCTACTAAAAGTTTGTGTTAAGTAAAACAAAAAAAGGACACATGGTGCTTTATCTCTTTGTTCTCTTGTGATCGTCTAGTGGTTCTACTAGAGTGGATGACTCTTCTCATACTTTGACCACTTGACAAAGAGATCCTAGCATGTGTTGGCATATGAGAATCTGTGATGGTCCATCGGGGCTGAGAGGGTTTCCTTTATCTCTATTGCTCGTTCTCTATATCTGATCATCTTGGCACCTAAACGTTGCAATACTACACGATCCTTGATCGGGTGTTACATAAACTTCTTTACCTGACTTGGTGTCATGCTCGCCACCTGTGTGATCTCCACTTCCCATGTTGAGTCATGTTCTGCATGTTGTTTGACTATGTCATGAAAATCAACAAAGTCTTCAGGTGAGCCAAA
>JASDQU010429246.1:0-10117 GCA_032191745.1 Picea mariana
AGCTTCTGCTTCTAGAAGGATCTTCCTCTAGATGCTTCTTTTTAGTATAAATAGGAGTCGAGGGTATGAGAACCCTAGCTTGGATATTATTGTAACAGAGCGCTGCTCGGTTGGAGGTTTCCCCCTCGAAGAGGCCTGTGAACATTGCTATATGATTCAAAGTGCTACTTCTGTTGATATTTCGTATATCATTTCTGTGTATTGTGAAGATTATGCTGGATATTTTACTGTTATTCTGTCATTTCTAGCATTTCATTTCTGTTCTGCATATTTTATATATCTGGTATCTTGCAGGATACCATAATGCAACCAGGATCTACCTAGGGCATCCATGTTCTGGTAAGATCTACCACCAAGTTGCAACACTTCTAAAGCAACTATGATGGTTCCGTGTCACAACCTGATGGGATCGATCCTATTGAAAAGGAAAAAAGACAACAAGGTACAAAATTCAGGGTAGAAACCTAACCTATATGCTCAAGTTGATCCTCGAAAAAAAAATTCATGGACCGTCGAAAATTACTCAAAACTCCAAAAAACTGTCCCAAACCTGATCAAATCCCTCCTATGAAAGTCCTGAATCACTCTAAATGGTTTTTGGTATAAAGAAAATGATAAGGGAGGCCAAAAAAGTGACAAAAAGAGGCCAAAATTTCTATAAATAGAAGCTGGTAGGTCATTATCAACATTGTTGATTTGGAAATTGACTCTGGAGCCAAAATACCCCCTTTGTCAAAAGTGGTGATTCTAGGAGCTACAGTGGACAAAACGAACTTCTGTCTGGACCAAGTAAGTACAAACTCTCTTATCTTGCAGTTTATGTCTTTGTTTTTGTATTGGGATTCATTTTTTAGGGGGTCGTCGACCTTTAAAAGGTCAGCCCTAGGTCCACGTGGGCTATCTCAAGACAGGCCGCATGTACATTTGGGCAGAGTAAACTCTGCACGTGTGTACACATGACTGTCACCATGACAGGATGCGTGGACCCCCTTATTGAATGAAAAAGGATTAAAAAGCAAGGGTTAACCCTCCTGAAACTTGGTGTTTTGTAGGATGTATGTCCATTGGAGAGAAAGATAGCATGAAGAGGTGAATGAGTTGGTTGGGGAAGACCCTAATGATGTGGCTACCTTGATGCAATGTGGGTTACTCAATTTTTTTCTATGTCCTTTCATGCAAGCACAACCTAGGCTACTGAATGCCTTGGTTGACTACTGGCATCCATATGCAAAGGCATTCATGTTAGAGGGGCAGTCATTGGTGCCCACGGTCGAGGAAATTTAATTTTTGACTGGAATCTCTAGAAGAGGGGAACCAATCAATTTCCAGACTTTTCCTTAGAGGCCGCATAACATAGCATAATTGATAGGCCTATACTGTGCAGATGATACAGACCGCTTGAGCACACAGGTGCCCATAATAAAGATCACTAACTTATCACTATAGGCGATAGTATTTCTTATTGGGTGAATTACTGGTTCTGTGGCTCTACATCAGGCATCCCGTGCATAGATGAATTGTGTAGTCCAGTGCTTAAATGCACAAGTTTTTGATTAGCGTACCACATTTCTTGAGTGTATGAAAAGATAGCTGACAGATTGTCATTTGCGAACACATAGGAACTTCGGGTTCGGGACCATTCTATGTTCGTTCTTTTTTGAGAGAGTTTTGAGTTTTAGTCATCGAGTAGTGGTACGAGGACATCAGGCCTCTCTTCCTGTTGTGTGTAGATGAGCAGTATTACTGCCACGACAGGGTGGTGGAAGGACCAATGAGTCCTTCGATGATGACTTCTTTGCGTGGATGTCATGACAGATCCCAGTTATACAGGAATACCCCTATGTCGAGATTGATTTCTAGAGAGGCACTGAGATACCAGTACCTCTTGGTGAGGAGCGAGGGGAGATGGGTAAGTCTCCACCTTTGTAGTTTCTTTGTGTTTTAAACATATGTAATTTTGATGTTGTTTTGTTATATATATCAATTTTTTTTGTTATGCTAGAGTATTTGATGGATATGTGTTCATTGTGTGCATATGTGGGACCAATGCGACCCGCTAACTATGCGAGGAACAGGCATCGTCCTCAGCCAGGGGCCACACCTGCCGCCGCAGGGGGACTAGCAGTAGCAAGAGATCTTCCAGCCAGGGAGGCTGAGAGGGTATTGAGATGAGTCGAGCGTAACTTTACTGCGCTCACTCGCACGGTCCCGATGGTAGAGATTGAGGACCTACCACCATCTATGTAGCCACATGTAGTGGGGGCACCACGAACGTGGGTCCAGTTTTTTCGATGCTTAGCTAACGCTGTGGATCAGTATAACAGGTCCCATAAGCCCTGACTTTAGCTAGACATTTTGACGTGCCACGAGCACTACTTGTATATATTTTTTGAGGGCATAAGCCTTGTGACTCGTTATTGGTCCTATTTTTAAGGTGCTTGCATCCATCGGTATACTCTGGTTACTTTATGATATTATATATGGTTTTTTGTCTTTTGTGTCTTATGGATCATGTCTAAAAAAAATGTATTTACATATTTATGTGAATGTTCTTTAATATATGTGCAAGATGCCAATCTAAAATTTTATTAGCTAGAGTATCTGTAACTTGGTTTAATCTCTTAAGAACATGAAAATATGTAATATAATCAAAGTTTCGTTCTAAGAGACGTACCCTAAGGAATCGTCAGTGTAAAGTTGGATCATGAACCCGATATACTCTATTTAACTAAGACACAACAAGTTGAGCGTAGAGATAGACCTAGAGATGAGACATACCCAATGACAAAGTGTCACGAAGCAACTCAATAATTTCACTATACTCGGTGACATTATTTGTGCTGTCACCTAAGCATATACCTCCGGAAGATAATAACTGGCCTTGAGGTGTAAAGATTACCCAAGTTGCAGAGGCAAGCCTCCGAGTGTGCTGACTAGCACCATCTGCATACTCAATGAACACCTCAGAATCACTTGACATCTACCATAATGATGAGAGATAACATCAACGACATGTCCATAACACTAAAAGGAACTAAAAAGTAATAGTACAAAGACTATACATATGTTACAAAAAAATACCCACAGTCACCTGCCTATGAGTAATACTTCTTGAGGTAGAGCCCATTTCTAGGCTCCACCAAAGAATTCCCTTCAAAATCAACTAGACAATAAGCACCCTTTTTTAAAACCTCTTTTATTATGAAAGGTTCGAACCACATGGGTCTGAATTTTCCTACCCCCAGGGGGTCCTTATCTTGGTCATAGACCAGGACAAGGTTGCCTTCAGAGAAAATCCGAGGACGAACGAACCTATCATACTGAAACTTGACCTTATGTTCATGAGCCTCATTGGCCAGGGCCACATCACGACGCTGCTCATCAATCTGCTCAAGGTATACTAACTGTTCGTCAAGTGGAGAAGTGTCTGCCAGTAATTGTACTACCAATTTTAGAGACAGGATCTGACATTCAATGGGCAAGACTGCCTCCAGCCCATAAACGAGTTGAAAAGGTGAGAAACCGATTGCAGTCTTAATAGATGTTTGGTAAGCCCACAATGCCGAGTATAACATCAAATGCCAATTTGACTTGGCTGAGTTGATAGTTCACTCTAGAATGGTCTTAAGAGTTTTGTTTACAGCTTCCACCTGCCCATTTTCTTAGGGGTAGTAGGGTGATGAATGCTCTTTCCGTAACCCAAGATTTCACGTTAACTCAGTCATCATCTGGTTCTAAAAGTGACTGCCATGGTCAGTGACAATCTCTCTTGGGACGTTCAACCTTGCTATTATCTGATTGAATAAAAAGAGAGCTACAATCTCTCCATCATATTTAAACGTTGGCATAGCTTCAACCCACTTTGTGAAGTAGTCTACAACTATGATGATATAGTGGTTCCCCCTTGCTCAAGGAGGGTTTCATGTAGTGTAATCAATCCCCCACTTGGTGAAGGGACCAACTGTGATGACAGGAAACATGGGAGTGGGATGTGCCCTCATCTTCCAAGAGAAGATTTGGCACAGATGGCACTTCTTGACTGATTCGATACAATCCTTGATAAGTGTCGACCAGAAGTAACCTACTCGTAGAATCTTTTGGGATGTCGCCAACCCAGACAAATGACCGCCACAAGCTTCGGTATGGAAATCGTTAAGCACGATAATCGCTTCTTCGTGAGTGAGACATTGACGTAGGATGCAGTCTACACCTCTTCGATACAATGTATCATCGAGTATGAGATAATTCTTAGTCTGATGGCGTATGCATCGATGATCATCACAAGAAGCAGTAGTGGGGCACTTCAAAGTCTAGAGATAGATAAGTATATATCCATACCAAGGATCCAAAGAGGTGATAAAAAACATATCTCCTCTAATAGGCAATTCTTTGGGCACAAGATCACCTAACTCAACCGGAAGTTCCGAAATAAGTTCTGCGAAGACCAATGACTTTTTGGACTTCGCTGAAATGAAATCCAAGTCAAACTCCTAGAGGATGACTATCCATCTACTGATTTTTTTGCCTATTACCCATCGTGTCAACATGTACTGAAATGGATTCACGACAGCAATGACGGTGGTCTTGTGAAACAAAACATAATGATGGAACCATTGAATAGCATGGACTACTGCCAACACAAGTTTTTTGGTATGAGAGTAATTGAGTTCCTATCCTATGAGGCCTCGGCTCAGGTAATAGATGACATATTCTAAGAACAATTCATCTTCCTGAACTAAGACCATGCCAGTGGTTGACTCTGCTATAGCTAGATATAATAGGAAATCCTTGTTATAGTTAGGTGGCTGGAGTAGAGAGGCAGTTGTGAGTGGATGTTTCAATGCGGTGAAAGAGCATTGAGTGGCATCGTCCCAACAAAAGGGAACATCTTTTTTAAGTAAGCACATAAATCCCTTGGTGATCTCAGCGTAGTTAGCGATAAAGCATTTAGAAAATTTGCCTTGCCTTGTAGACTTTGAAGTTGAAGGATTTTGCATGGGGGGGTCAACTGAATTATTGCCTCAACCTTGAGAGGATCGACCATGATCCCTATTGTTGACACTATGAAACCTAACAATCGTCCTGACGTTACGCAGAAGATGCACTTGTTTAGATTCAAGTGAATCCAAAAGTAGCGACAATGTTCGAAGATAAGTCGGAGGTGTGTGGGATGATGTGTTCTCTTGCGAGATCAAGATGCTAAATCATCTAAATAGGCCTCGACTATATGATTTAGGTCATGGAAATAAAAATACATGGCCCACTGAAAGGTGGCTCCAACATTTTTCAGACCGAAAGCCATATTACAATACGTGAATGTACCCCATGGATAGATGAATGTCGTTTTGTGTTGGTCTTCGGGTTTGATTTGTATTTGATTATATCCCAAAAAAACGTCCATGAAAGAAAAGGCTTCGCAACCCGCACATTCATCAATGATATGGTCGATGAAAGGTGTGGGAAAATTATCTTTGGGACATGCCTTGTTCAAATCATGGAAGTCTGTACATACACAAATTGTGCCTTGTTTTCTATTGACCGACATGGGGTTTGACACCCATTGGGTCAAATGGATAGGATAGATAAAAATGGCTTTTAGAAATTTCTCAAACTCAACCTTAATGGTTGTTGCTTTCTTGGGGTTAACTAGATGAAGTTTCTGTATCTGGATACAGTGTGATTTTATGTTCAACTATTTTTGGATCGATGCCTGGCATTTCCTCGTAAGACCAGGCAAAAACGTCGCAGAATTTTTTAAAAAGATCTGTGTAGATTTGAATCTCTTTAGGGGACCAGTCAGCTCTGACGAAGACATTTTCCATGACACTAGGGTTTTGGGAGATATTGATCAGTAAGGTTTCAACGATAGTTTCCATATTACCCTCAGCATAAACCTCATGTGTAACTAGGGGATTAATAGGACAAGACCGATCTCCCATCATAGTCACGGTGAATTCTCCCGCTTCAAATCTGCTTAACTCTGGGAGGAAGTATGATCTGTGATGAAGATCTTCCCAGGGTTTATCCAGACTAGTCATTGCTTCAATTATTGCTTCATCAGAGGGAAAGACTAAGTCTAATGAATCGGTGTGCGCGAGAGAACCCTGAGCCAAAATAGACTCTAGAAGTGGATCAAACTCTTGTGCAGGAGATGGATCAGTGTGGGTTGAAGTTTGATGGACTAAAGAGTATGCTACTTCAACTATGGACAAGGGCATGGACATGCCCGGGTGCCTTGTCCCATCCATCGTGGTTGATGGGGAAGGAATTATCCATGGATCGTCGAAGTAAGTCGTGCGGAATGACGAAACTTGAAAAATATCAACCTTATGGTGATTGGATATAAACTTGATATCACCTTGAGGGGGCAGGTAATCGAAGGTACCCATCAAATATGGGCATAAACCAACCCTCACGTTGATGACACCTAGCTGAGGATTATCAATCATCAGGACCGTGGATGCCCCCAATGCAGGGTCAGGTCTGGAGAAGGACAATTGATCGATGGTCACTATCCGGCCCTCGTGTGGAAACAAAAAGACTCGAAAAACTGTAGCAACCAAATCTTGCATGGCATAAGTCCAACTCCTTCCTAACAAGATGTTATATTCGAGAGGAGCATCGACTACCTCTACTTCGACACACATGGTCTTCCCTTCTAATTGCACGGGGAAGGAAGGAACTATACCATGTGGTCGGAACGAATGACTGTCGAAAGTGGTGAGGAGAGTAGGTGATGGAGACAAAATGGGCTGGCCAATAGCCTTCCAACATGCCAATGACATAACGCATGTCAAGGCACCCTCATCAACCACTGTGTGGAAGATATTTCGAGTAAACATTTTCATGGGATAAGCCACTACTCTCTGAAACATTGCATGGTAAGGCAGACAAAGTTTTAAGTCGGTTGTATCCAGCATGATTGTACCCATATTACAAGTCTCGGTGGATCCTAAAGTGGTTAACTAGGATTTCCTCTAGGAAGGGCAGCTTTGGAGGATCTCCAAAGCGGACATCGCACAAGGGGTTTGTGATAAATCTTCCACCATAGAGTAGTTCTGGGTGGCCCTTGCATTTGGGTTATGAGAATCTTTTTTGAATGTGCCTTTGGGAATGCGTGTCATTGTTTCTCCCAATGTCTTCTCAATCTGTAGAGGAAGAGATGGGAGTTTGGCTTCTTTACCCTTCTCAGAAGTGCTTGGTTTACGATAGTCATGTGCTCTAGTCGATATAAAAGCATCACCCCTCACCATATATACATTTTCAGATTCAGGGTTATTCGAAGGCAAAGAGGGTTCTTGGCTGCCCCCTTCCATACTTGCAGAGGCTTGGGTTAGATTTTGCCCATGTTGAAATGGATTGGTCAACACAGCAGGTTGTTGTTGCGTAAAAAAATTTTGGGCTTCTGCAAGCCGAGGACATAGATGGGTCGAGTGGTCTTCCGTGCACAAGTTACATGGATACCTCACCTTCCGTTTCTTAGTGTTGTCCCTGCCAGCATTATCAGTAGGTTTTTTATCCTGCTTACCCTTCTTTCATTGTTTTTGCTTTCCTTCAAGCTACTGGGTGGCCTTTGGGTTAGTCGATTGCACTGTGTGTACCTCTGATGTTTTGGTAGGGGGAGTAGCCAAAGTAGTAGTTTGGTTGGCCATTGTGTCTTGTATAGATAACTTTTGCAACTGCTTCGTCAATTGCTCAATAGTCTTTGTTTGTGCTAAACCAATAATACCATCGGCATGTGGTCCAACTCTCTGTCTAGTTTTATCAATTATTGAGCGTGGTACATCTGGCAAGATGTTGTATAATAAACTGGACTGAGAATAGATGAGCTCAAATTGTTGATCTCTCATGATGGTGCCTTCTTCGGAGAATAATCCCAACGTCGCGACATATTTGGATAACTGTGGGACCAAAGACTTATTAAAATGCTAGTGGGACTGGCACCTTAATTAAAATCTTCCGACATCTCCATTCTTAGATGTGATCAGAGATATGGTCCACTGTTGTCTGTTCGAAATTGGCGAGCAACTCTGTGCCAGTGTCGTATCTCATAGGTAACTGGAAATGGTTTAGGAAATCCATTTCCAGTTCACTAAAGGAAGAGTATCTTGAGTGATCGAGCTCAATGTACCATTTTGTGACACTCCTAATGAGAATATGTTGAAACAATCGCAACTGTATGGAGTCATCTTTCAACGAGTTAGATGAGCACCAAAGATGGAAGGTAGTCACATGATCTACTGGATCTTCATTAGGCTTGGCTTCAAACTTTGGAATGTATGAAGGAAACTTCATCGGCATAGGAGGCCAACGTGGATCGTGACAAATAGGGTCATTTAACAACCTTGTCAAATCTGGCAAGTGCAAAGTCACCAGGAAGGGTAATTTGGATTGTTTGTGATAACCTGGGAAAAAGGGGCCTATAGTTTGACCAGAGCCAGGTTGCGAGGAAAAGTTTGGCTGCTGGCCTGGATTCTGGTAGAAACCATGGCCCTGGCCAGTGTATGGATTTTGCGTATGTGGAGACATAATCGGTTGATTTCCCAAATAGGTCATAGATGGTTGGGCATGCATTAAATTTGAAGGACTTTGGGAAGGGTTGCCCCATGTTGGTCCCATGGGGATAGGCATAGTAGTTTGTCTAGGGTTCCATTGATTGTGGAATGAATTACCCCAGATCGACATTTTGAATGAGGGAATGGATCCTTGCCAAGAATTCCTAGGCCCTGGTGCAGAAGAAGTTCCTAGGTTTTCCCCCTGTGCAAGAATAGTACCTTGCATAGGAATAGGTTGTCCAAAACTGGGATTGCCCCTAGTCGGGAAGGTGGCTAACGAGAAGGCATTGTTACCAAATGTTCCAATCAAAGAAAATAGTGTCGAACCTACCAGCATATTATGCGAAGGTGGTCCTTGACTCCCTGGTCCAAATAAACTATGGTGTGTAGGTTGCCCGACGGATTGTTGATGCGAGCCACCGAGTGAAGGGGATGAAGGAGGTATATGACCTGCTCCGTAAGGGAAAGAGTTAAAAGGAGAAAGAGTGCCCCCCATGTGACCTTACAGAGTAGCGCTAGAGCTCCCTGCCCTCAGACCTAAAGTCTGTAAAGTGGAGTAGGAAAGTACATAACTTGTACCCGAACTAGGCATCCCGTATGAGAACGGAGGGATTGTCGCACTTGGTGTGAAAGGGGTTGTGGCCACTACCAAAGACGGGATTGGACCACTGTGCGATGTAGAGGCGGTCAATACCATGGTGGCTTGGACCGGTGATGGTGGATTAGGAGGTGAAAACTCTCTTGTGGTGACAACCGTAGTGGGAATTGAAGAATTCCCAAAAGGAGTAACAACATTTGTTTCCATTGCTACGTGCAACACTGTCTGGTATAAGTAAGGATGAATCGATACGATAATGGGTGCCGAAAGATCAGTGGAAGAATTTTCAACCAGACCAAAAGCTTACGCTGCAAGGTCTAAAATGGTTGATTGCTCTGGATGTTGATCAGGCACAATTTCTTGTGACCGAGTCTCTTCAAAAGACCCTTGGTGGTCTAGCTTTCGCCTTAGTGGTGGCGAGGGTGGCTCCAGTGTAACCAGTAGTAGACCAAGAAGCCTTCGTCACCAGCGGAGCTTGTGATCCTCCACTGTGTGAGAAGATAAAAGACACTCTAGGGTAGTCTAAACATTCAAAAGCAACACACACTAAAAAAAATCCCTAGAAGATAAGACAAGCAAACACTAAATTAATTGGAAGAACAGTTACAACAACGAACACTAGAGAAAATTACCGGTGCAAGTGCAACTCAAAAACGGAATCACCCTCTGAGTATACTTTGCAAAGTGTGGCCTGATGTCTATTCTAGGTACTGCGGTATACCCCCGCAGTCACCTATCTATGTTCCTAAAAAATATAGGCAACTAGGTTGCCAACGCGCGAACAGTGACCAGGCGGGTACAATCGAAAGTCAGGTAGACCATAATGAGAAGGGTATCGAGCTCGAAACATGTCAAGGGTATCAAAAACAAGTGGTTTGGAAGAAAAATGAGGACCTCGAATGGATTCGAGACCCACAAATCCCTGTATCAAATGCAATCAACGGAATCCTAAAACAAATCCTCT
>JASDQU010429461.1:0-10125 GCA_032191745.1 Picea mariana
GTAAATCTTTCTAGAAAATCCTCAAGGCTTTCTTCATCTTGCTGTTGCATTTTGAAGATGTCATTCCGAGAATCCTTGGTTCTGCAATAGTCCTGGTACTTCTTTAAAAATTTTGCCTTCATATCTTCCCAAGATCTAATGTTGTATTCTCCTAAACTCATGAACCAACGTAATGTAGAATCTTTCAGGGTGGTAGGAAATAATTTCAGTTTATGTGCATCTTGGAGATAGTTATAACTTCTACACAGGATGTCGAACTCAAAAAGAAAGACATTTGGGTCTTCACTATTTTTCCCATGGAAGGTTGGTAGTGCTGAAAGTGGGATATTTTTCATATTGACATTCTAGACTAAATCCAAAATAAGAAATCCAAAGGTGGTTTTTGGTGGTAGCTCGTTCTCTACTTGTTCTTCACCTTCATTTTCAATATGAAGTTCCCCATGTAAGTCTCTCCTTCTTTCTCCCATGGTAAAAGGATTACCAAGAATTGTATATACAATCCGATCTTTCTTTGGTGAGGGTGTGAAATCCCACCTTTCTGGATTCTTTTTATCAAAGGTGTTATCTCCTATTAGTCCTTTTGAGGATCCTATGGCCTTTGATCTCACAGTTGTAGTTTTTATCTGTGAAACTACAGAGTTAGGGTTCCCGAGAAGAGCTTGTATTTTCTCTGGATCAACTGTGTCATCCAGGGCTGGATCACCAGGATTTTGAGTTTGCTGATGTATGGTGTTTCCTGGTTCTAGGTTTTGTTCTATGGTTTCCTCATCCAGAATTTCAGTCTCAGTTTCTATCACTTTTTGGGTGGAGGTTTCTTCTTTTTGTGGTTTTATATTTCTCCTAAATCTACCTCTAGGATCTCTATTTCTCATGAAGTCATACTAAATGAAAGGAAAAAAACTAAGATTGAGTTTTAGAGTACCTGTGATAATTGATATGTCGGTTTTCACCCCTTATTTCCACAGCTCCTCTATCATCAACCTGCTAACATACCACACCAAACTAAGTGCATTCTAAAAATAATCAAGACAACTATCTAACTTACCTTTTAAACAGCTCCCCGACAACGGCGCCAAAAATGTCAGGCTGCTATATTGAAGATTTAAATGACCTGAAACACTAAATTGTCAAACCAGGGTAAGTAAACTTAGAGCTACTACACTGTATGTGTGGGTAAGGTTCTAATTCCTATCTAAAGACTATTCTAAGAAGAAAACACAAACTCACTCTGAGAAACTGAATCCTAATGACTATCTTGAAACTTATCATCTCCTATGTAATTCATCAACAAAAAACAGTCCTATGCCTAAGTGCAGGTGCTTCTATTTCTACTCAAATGTGATTTCACACAACTATCTAACACTATCTTGAATCATCTAATCATCACTGTTTCTATCTAAGCCATAACAGAAAGAGTATTTCCTAAAATTCTTTTAATCTAAGCATCGAAAATAAATCTAAATTATCCACAGGAAAACAAAGAAATATCCTACTTACCCTACTGGTACCGGAAGCTTCCTCTAATTCAATTGCAACCTAAATATTCTAACAAAGCAGAGTAACCTCACTATCCTAACCAAAAAAAAGTAAATTCAAACTCTAAGCTACGTTCACATGGGAAACTGGAAACAAAGCTATTCTAATTCATGCTTTAAATCCTACAGGAATCAACCATGCTTTCAATACTCATCAATGTAGAAAATATAAATATGCTGGAAACGATTCAATTGAAGAATAATCAAGAAAGAACCTGAACAAGTTAATTCCCAAACTCTAAACTAACATGCATGCAAATAGTGAAATACTGAAGTAAACTAAATCTAATGCAGGAAAAAGCAGCGACTTGAACCTGTTTGGCGGGCCCAACCAAAAGGTACAAACTCCGAAAGGAACAACCAGAACTACTCAATCATTCTACGCAAACACAGTGTATACTTCACATTCCATTTACTCAGAAGAAAATAACTCAAATCGTATGACAGTAAAGTAACATAACGCAACAACAAATTGCATTCAAAAATGTGTATCATAACATAACATAACCTAACGTTCCTTAGGAGTGATCTTCTGTTTATATAGATCCTCCTCAATAACAATTTAAAGCAAGAATACATTCATTCAAACGGATCCCAGATCCAAAAATAACTCGAAATCAATTCAAAAATGGTCTTCACATCTTCGTGACACGTAGTGTCACGAAGTGTGAATCATGAAGTATTAACGACTCAGTTCTATAATTGTGCCTTCAATCGTCATATGAGTGATGACTCCATCTGTCATGTAAATCGCACTGTCTCCCACTCTGGCCATAACGCGCAAATATTTAGCAGCTTCGTTGGTATCTCCACAGGGTGCGAGGTGGTACCTGGTACTGGCAGATCCTGTTTCAAAAATAAAAAGAGTACCTAACCCAAGCGACATTAGTTTCAATGTTAATTTAAAGCATCAAAATACATAAAAATAACTTGAAACGTAAAGATACCTTGAGTATCCCCATTGAGTGGTAAAGAGATGTCAATTATGTCAAAACAAGGCCAAAAGGGGTGGTACTGGATATAGGAATGGAGGTCCTTGTGATATAATATAGACAAAAACATGATCAAAACTGGAGACCAACAGATGGATCAGTAAGTTGGAGGAGCATACAATCTGTTATAACCCTATGTTTCATAGGATCACCTGGTGATTATAATCTCTTCTTCTAGTTGCATTATATTGTAAATAATATTTTATTCTGCAAATGATTTACAAAAATAAAAAGAAAATAAAATAAAAGAAAAAGAAAAGAAAAGAATAAAAATAAAAAAAAATCAAAAGAGGGTATAAAAATGAAAAAGAGGAAAATAAAAGCCCCATGGAATACAATTGGATTGATTCATACTGTCTAACCATGATCAAGTCCTTTAAATTTATGCAGATAGGATAGTGAATAAATTTGGCCAAACAGTCTAATCTAGCCAAATTAGATAGGTTAGTGAATAAGTTTGATCAAACACTCTAATATTTGTCAAATGTCGTAGGGTAGAGTAATTATTGATCCAATAATTTAAAATGGGTCAATTTGCTAGGTAACTAGATTAGGATATGGGATTAGCATGTTTTATTTCAATAAAATTGATGAAAGGTTGATTAAATGCCTTTGATTTGAGTTAAAATGATGTATTTTTTACCCCTTGGTGACAAAATGAATGAAGGGGAGTAGCAAAAAACCATAAAATGTTTTTATCCTAAGTTTGGAAGTGATATGACAACTTTGGTGCTTTGTGTTAAAAGGCACAATAATATCAGCGTCCGATCAAAGTGCGCTCAGATATAAGGCCAGCAATGAATATCGGACCCCCCCCAACCTTTCTGCCTTTAACGGTGGGGGGTCCGAGTTGGTGGTTTTCCAGGCATGGGCCCCTCATAACATGTCAAATTCACGTTAACTCAGACCCCCATTTCTCATTCCCTCTTATCACCGACCCCCCCGAGTACACTGCCAAACCACTCATCCATACCACCTCCACACTCTGCCGCCACACTCCACTACCCTGCCTACACGTCACACTCCACTCACCGGTTTCCTGTCACATCCCATCCACCCGTTGGCCATTTATTACCCTCCACATCACCTCCATCCACCCGTTGGCTAATCAATTCCATCGACCATGACCTTTACGCATCCAATTCACC
Source organism: Picea mariana (assembly GCA_032191745.1). Taxonomy (NCBI): domain Eukaryota; kingdom Viridiplantae; phylum Streptophyta; class Pinopsida; order Pinales; family Pinaceae; genus Picea; species Picea mariana. Next base: position 3,676 of record JASDQU010429461.1, read on the forward strand.
ATTCGCTCCATAACAAACACCCTGTTCAACCATTTAACCCTATTTTCCACCATTCTCACACTGTTCATCAATCCAGACAGAGTCGACGCCACCATTTACCGTTCTCAAGAAAACTACCATCAAGCTCACATTCAACATCATTTTATGTTTGTATATCTTCGTTTGATCATGGCCCCCAGATCTAAGTTTGTAGAGACATAGGAAAATCCTTTTCTTCCCCCTCTCGTCGACTTGGATCACATACCTTTGGCCAATAAATAATATCTAATCGCATAGCCAAAGTGTGAATTCAATTTCTTTGAATTACATTTCTAGATCAAAGACATTTTTCTAGATCAGAGCGACAAGATCAGACTTTGGGAGTCCAATCTCCCACTGTACCTTTTTTCCCAGACATACCATTTCCCAGAATTTTCCCTGAAAGCCCAAGCTCACTACCTTCCCGGCCAAAGGGCCATTGTCTCTTTGTCTAGAGAATCTATTTTCACCATCATCCCTAAAATGATAAATCAAAATTGCAGATACCCAGAAATGATTCTGCCTCCCCCTTCTCCATTAAAATCTTGATCGATATCTACCAGAAACTATCTTTCTCGTAGAGCATTCAGATATTTGAAGTCTTCCTACCTGAAAACGCATAGTTTCCCAAAAAGAAACCCCCATACCATTCTTCCATTTTCTCAGTCAAAGGAAACCAGATCATTTTTCCTTATGTATCTTGCTAGGAAACTATTATGATGAATGGGTAGACGAACCCATTTTGGGTTTCCTATCCATTTTTTCCACTGAAGAAAAGGAAACAATTCAATTTGACTACAGCCAGTTTCTAGCCAACAACATCCATGCACAACTCTTCAATTTTTCCATAAAGGGTATGCTCAGGTATTCTTCAATATTGGGGTACTTGTTCCTCATCTTCCAAGCAAATAAATTCTCCTTCTCCCTCAAGAAGTTTGATCGAAATGGTAATCCTCAACCTGTGACCTCCTAGACATCAATAGTGAGAAATAACTCATATGATTTCAAATTCAAATAGTTCATTGACCAATTCCACCATCCAGTGGTATGCATGCCCAGTGGAAGGACAAAGCCAAAGATAAACGAGGAAGTTCAGAGAGTTTTGCACCTATCAGACCTGTTTGGCCCTTTGTTTTTGGATAAGGAATTGCACAAGTTTTGACTGAGCACGAGATGCACAAGATTCATCATAGGCCTAGAGAAAGAGCAACATAAAGAAGTTGTGAAAGTCAGTGCAATGCCAACTAAGCAACAAATGGTTGCAACAGAACAAGAAAGCATGCAAGTTGAGAAGGAAGACATAACCCAACTTATATATATGGATGAACATAATTGTAAAAGGGTTGGTCAGGTTGTTGGTTGGTTGAATTGGGTTAGTCGAGTTAGTTGTTGATGATTGTTGTAGGTCAACTTAATTCAAGTATTGATTATGTAATGAATTGGATCTATCATTTTGAGAATTGGAGCTCTGCGACATGAGTCCAGAGCCAAGAGTTTGTACACTGCACTACTGTGTAATTCTGAGCCTGTAATCAGAGAAATATTCTAGAGATAATATGGAGAAGGACCTAAATTTTCAAATATGATGTGTCTATGTGTGGTTACTTATGAATTACAGTATTTCCTTACATCTTATGAGTTCTATTTGATGGTTCTACGTTTAAATGCTTGCTAGCAACGTAAGTAGGTTCGATTCTTGCACATGTATGTTTCATATCCGTTCATGTCTCTTGCGCAAGATCAGGAATGAGTCCTGAAGGCTCTATGGATCCTCTTAAGTATTTTCCATACCATTCCCTATCTATCTATCTCAATAGAGCTTCGAGTGAGAATTATTCTCTTCGGGGGAGATGAAAATGCCAACGCCCTAGACTACATGGTACCTTTTGTTGGTAACATGAGAAGGACCCTGGTCTGATCAAACTTGCACCAACAAAATGGTTCCATTGCCAGGACCTATATTAAAAGGGAACCTGTAGGGAGAATGCTTCCGCCGATCTATAGATCTGATATTGATCAATGGTGGGAAAGGAACTGTGATGCCTTCATATGTAAGGAAGCGGAACTGAAGAGAAAATCTGTGGAAAACACTCGCGAAGCAATCTTTTACTCAGAAAGATCGAGCGACCAGTATGAGATTTTCTAGGTCAAATTCCCGGAAGAATTTTTTCACTGGATATAGAGACTCCAAGAAGCTCTAGAGTTCCAGGGATGGAACAAGAATATCTTTGTGTGGGATATCAAAAAGCTAGTAGCACTTCAGAGGCTGGATTGTCCAGTTACATGATCTGTGGATTTCTAGGTTAGCACCACACTAGAGGGATACATAATCAAATTTGTAGCTGAGAACCACCAGTGTTTCTTGTGGGCAGAGGAAATTTTCAAGAAAGATGCAATTGAAAGACTACTGAGAGAAATCCCCTTGTGGATTAAGGTTTTCTTGGTGGAGGAAGGGATGTTGATTATGTCCCCAACTGAGATGGTAGCATAAACACCCTCGCTTGGGGTAGGGTGAGGCGGGGTGAGATTCATGGCATGAGAAAAGGGAAGGTTTCTTTGACAAACAGGGGGGAAACAACAAGAACTGGACCAAAGAGACGAGCGAGCCTTGAAGAGAGCCTCCATAGTTGAGAATTGGTGGCATGGAAAGATCAAGAAAATAGAAAGATAGTCTAAAATATTGGGGAGAGAAGGCAGATCAAGAGAAGCAGAGGAGAGACAAATGGAAGAATTGCAAAAGATGAGAAGATAGGAACAACTGGCTAGTCAAATATTAAATGAGAGATAAGCGCGGAGAGAAATAATTCCCTAGGAGGTGGTACAAGAAGGAGAAGCTACAGACGTAAGAGAGGAATAATCTTACATGAATCTTGAAGAAGAAAGAGAAGATTCAACCCAAATAACAGGAGAGATCAAGAATCCAATTGAAGATATCATCATAGTGGAAGAAAATGAGAAACCCCAGATCAAATAAAACCATCCCAAAGCCAGTGGCACCAGCCCTGAATCACCCATACCCCAAGTGTCTTCTATACAAGCAGTAAGTCCAATACTACCTTCTATTCCAGTACAATTAATTAGTCAGTCACAACCAGGAAGTGCGAGTACAAGGAGGATATTGGGATCCCTTGGTAGGTCACAAGTAGGACAGTTAGGATTCATATTGATAGCAGCAACAAGATCAACAATGGCCAGCCATGTAGAAGGTTACGCAAGAACAAAAAATCAACAACCCCAGTCATAACAACATGCTCTATCTGATTTATGTGAGATCCAATAGTGGGAAGGTGAATCATCTTGAGAATACAGCCAGAATTTCAAATATGCCATAGGGAGGTTGGCACATCCAATCCACAAAGAACATCAAAGGGAGTGGTACATTCAGAGGTTGTTGCCCCTAACTTAGATTCCGCTAACACAATAGAAGATAGCCATGTTAATAGATGCCTTGGAAAAATCAATGAATATTGAAGACATCGAGGGATACCCTGGGAACCTGAGAGTAACTAGACCCCTAGTGGATGCGAATCTTGTGCAGCTACAGGGGTAGATATCGACACTTACAGAAAAGATCCAAAAACTGACGATATTCAGACCAGGATGACCACAGGTTTGGTGCACCGGATGTTATACAGAAGGTCATCTGGTGAATGAATGTATGAGAATAAGGGGAGTGGGGCCCCCTCGGAATCTAATGGTACACCCACCAGGACCCACGAGGGGAGTTGCGCAAGTGTCGACGAACTCACCATTCCATAACCCCACCCCATATCATGCTTTCCAAGGAGGCCAAGTAGCACCAACAACCGAGTATTGTGAAATCTATCGAACCCATGGGCATGGGCCAAGACAGTGCCCCATCATACAAAAATATTTGACAGTACCAAACATAGTACACTATGATTTATGTGCATCTACCATGCATACTAACAATCAATGTAGGGCATTGGATGCACTTGCAGACAGGCTAGATCGAACAACATTCACGGTGAATGAAAACCCTCAGGGACTAGGAAGAGGTCGAGGAGGTGGAACTGGAGGAGACTTCAAAGGAGGAATAACTAGGGGAAGAGGACCAAGCAGATGTTATAACTGTGATGAGCAAGGTCACTTGGATAGAGACTGTCCTCATTGAAGGCAGCCATGGTGCTCTCACTGCAGAACCAACAAACATGCAACAAAATAATTCCCATAGTTAATCGCAAAGTGGGAAGATAGAGTACGACAAAGGGGAACTAACCTTATCAGTTTAGAAATCAAGAGGATTTCTAAGGGACAATTTCCCAACCTTAATATCATTACTCGAGGAGGAGCGAAGAAAGGAGCTGATACTGATACTTTACCTCAGATGCAGAAAGTAGCACCTAGGGGAGATAGGTATGACCCTCTAAAACAAAAGTTGTTCTTTAAATATGCCATAGAAGTATTTCATAATATTCCTAGTACTGAAACGCGAGAGAACCCCCCCCCCCAACCGAATATTTACCTTAAGATGGCACAAGTCCCTACTTCACCCCCTACACCCAAAAACCCTGTAGTCATACCAAGACAACCTGAGAAACCTCAAAATGTAGTTGACCTTTGGTTTCAATTATTCTATGACATTCTGGGGAATGATCAACTAACAGAAAAGTTGTGCAAAGTGCTATACCTAGTTGTAGGGAACAAAGAACCCCTAGAAGCAAGGATAAGGGCCAATCTTCCTAAGAAAAGTACTCAGAGAGTGCAGTGAAGAAAAGTATGAACCGATAAGGAATTTAGATTAATAATCCAATTATATGAATTTTAAATTAAGGATGTCATGTTGGACCTAGGGTCAGATGTGAAAATTATTCCTAAGAATACCTGGGAAGCCTTAGGAAGACCTAGGCTGACATATTCCCCTATTCAGCTTAGAATGGAAAACCAATTTTGTATCTTCCCCATAGGAAGACTGGAGAACGTGGAAATAGATGTAGTAGGAGTAAAAATAGTGGCTGACTTTGAAGTCATTGATATCATGGGAGATAAGGACCCCTACCCTACACTACTTGGCATTGATTGGGCCTATGATAGTTATGCAGTAATCAACTTAAAGAAAGACAACATGACCTTTGAGTTTGAGGGAATCAAGGTAGTTTAACCTTTGGATCCATATGTAGGACCCAGGTATACAGAACCAACAGATAATAATATGGAGGGAGAAGACTTGGACCAGTTGTACACCGTAACAACTGGGACAAGAAATGATTATATAAACGCCACCATCGATGGGTCAGTAAGTTGGAGAAGTATATAGTCAGTAGATGAAGATTCAGAATTGGGTTTTGATATTTTGCAACAAGGGTCGCACGAAATATTCTCAAGAAGATTTGCAACTATCAGAGTTACCATATGGGTTGGGACCGAAGTTAGAGAACACCCAGTATACGATGGCACCTTAGATCTTGACAGTTTTTTGCACAAGATTGAGGAAAATGTAAGAGAATATCAAAGAATCTTGGTACTAGATGTAGCCTTTAAGAACAACCCCGCCAGATGGTGGGCCAATCATAAAGTCGTACTAAGAATTTGGGACAAGGTGAAGCAAGCTATCAAGTATAGGTTCTAGAATAAGGAGTAGCTGGAATCAGAGATGCAAATGGATCTCGAAGTGCGCAACTGTTCAACGGAGAATCGGATCCTAGAATACACATTCAATAGTGTGCGACATAGTGGCAGGCTGTGGGGATACCCTCTCACTTATGGGTTCAGGTATTTCCCCACTCTCTAGGTCCAATCTAGAAATATTTTTTTATACATGAGGAAACCAGAAGACAAACCAATGACTGAAAAACACTGGAAGCTCAGTTTTGCAAGGAATTATCATTCAGAAGTAAGTACCCTGAGCTTGAAGTAGCTCTGCAAAAGATTAAATAATTTATTTTTAAGGATAATGGTAATCAGAAATCAAAATTAGTAGTATGTGCCAAACATAGCCAATAACTTCAAACAAATCTCCACTTTCCCTCAACTGAGAAGCCTATAGAGTGCTATCATATTAGCAAAGATTCAGAAAACCTAGACGACTTAGAAGAACTGAGAAACCTAGCCATCAAGGAGATAGAGGGGAGCAGAGAAATCCAAAACACCATACCCAGCTAGACCGATAGTTGCTACAATCACCCATTAAAATTGTGCAAAATCAACATAGGGACCAAAGAGAAACCCAAGATAGCTATGGTGGGTTATTACTGGGATGAGAAAACTAGTCAGGAAATACAAAGTTTACTGCGGGAATGTTAAGAACCAAACATCAATATAGCATAGAAAAACCTCGGGAAAAGTACTCAACGCCTTGAAAAAGAGATAATTTCAGATAATAAGCCTCTTCGAGGGGGCAACCTCCTTTTACCCCACTTAAATGTTCAAGTACAAGATGATTCAAAATGAAAATGTCTCCTTGGTATATAT